>JAXBDA010001663.1:0-51544 GCA_036023075.1 Gaultheria prostrata
AAAGCCATCGGATTTGTCTGGATTGCCATAATGCGATTAAATTGATAGCTGTAGTTACTGGACGGGAATTTACTGTGAGGGATGCCAGCAGATTTCATCGTTTCAAAGATGGGAATTGTTCTTGTGGTGACTACTGGTGATGGTAATTACGATTTGTTGTTGATAAGAAGGATTTTGGAATATGCAAAAATATGTGCCAGCTTTTTGTCTCCTTATTTTTTCCTCTAATAGTTGCAGTCCTCCATGGTCGTTTATATGAAACCAATTCTTTTTTATTGGGAGTCAGAAAATTGGTGCTTCATGCTTTTGAGGTTGATCCTTCCAGTTGTTTCTTCTTTCTTGTTATCATTCTTTGAACAAATATGGCACCCCTAAAAGTCAGTTTTCACTATGTGTCATACAAGTGAGAGAATTCAAGTCTATCCAACTTCTTAGTTTATCCAAAAGGACAACAACACAAACATGACTGATTGTTGGTGTAGATGTGTAGTATTTTTTTGCTCTTTTTTCATAGAGATTTCTGTATGTAATATGGATTTATATATTTCAGTCTGAAAAGGAAGATGGATCTGATGGCTTAGAGTTACCCAATGGTGACCTGGAGGCAAAATTGGGCCTGCTGTTGCAGCTGCAGTTAGTGGGGTGTCTTCTAGAAAACGTGGAAACATAAGCCCTAGATCTGCTGCAATAATTTCTGGAAAGTTTTTTGGAGCCCAACTTCTATAAGAACACAAAGGTTTTATTTTCAAATTCTATAGCCTAAAAAGACTCTCTCTTTTTTCTCTCTTTAGGAAGCACAATTTCTAGTTCATATAGATTCCCTATGGTCTCTTCCTCAAATATACTATGGGAATTGACTTGGGAATATAAAGGTTCGCGACATATCAGGGTCTTTCCGATGGGCACCGTTTCTCGCTTTGCAGATCCTTTTTGACCATGCTTTTGGTACTACCGAAGTACAGAATGAAGAGCATTCCCGTGGTGGATCCAGGGGAAGGCAAGATTGATAACATCATCACTCAGTCTGCTGTTATCCATTTGTTGGAGGAATGTTCTGGTCTTCATTGGTCTGAAAGCTGGGGCACTAAGAAACTTTCTGATCTTGGTCTTCCTTTGATGAAGCCCAATCGAATTTTTAAGGTATGCAAATTGTTCAGTTTTTATGTGGTTTATTTGGATGTCAGACTTCTAGCGCCTAGGCTCCATCACTCTTGCTTCAATTTCTTATAGTTTGACCTCCTAGATTTGGATGGTAAAATAGCTTGAAAGAAGTAAATGTAAGCATTTTTAAGTTTGTATATGTGGTATGGACAGATGTACCACCCATGCTGTATTTCTGTTCTCTATAGATTATCTTTTTCCTTGGTAACTTTTCTGTTGTTCCTTTGGGATTCAAGTGCGTGAGCCCTCCCATCCAGTTGAATTGCAAACCTCTCTCGACGGCTATGCGGTTCCGAGTCTATTCTTGCTCTGGACTGTAGAATCACGTTTCTAGAGCGGAAACGTCTTTAGCCAGTGGGCAAACTTTCCTGCAACAAAGGCTTTGCTTCACAATCTAGCAGGATGCAACTTGTGTGATATCCCCAATCTGTTCTGACAGTTAACATTAAATTCTTTTGGTAAATCATTGCGGTGCTCGCCTTCTGGTTTACAATTTGGTGATTCCTCCGCAATTGTGTTGTCAAACTTCACAAACCTCTAAAGTTCTTTGTTTTGGGTTGAAGGTGCAACATAGGGCAACCACTGCACCAGTTCGGAGGATTGATTCAATTTTGGCTGAAGGTTTCAGAAAGTTGAGGAGAGGGAAAGAGATAATTGTTCAGTGGCAGCGAGAGACATCGTTGCATATGAGTTTGTGGAGGCGATGGTGTCATGTGTCGATAGATAGTGATTAGTGAGAAAAGTTTTGTTTATCTGACCGGAGTATTTGGATGTCACTGCTGGCTTAAATGTTGGCTACAAGTATTGTCTAATTGCTTCTGTCAACAAGTTCTCAATGTCGATGAGGTGCATTCCTTGTCCCGGTCGAAGAGGACTGCAAACTTGCATCATATCTGTCACACCTCCCTCTAAGGTCTATTATTGTAAATGGAAACCGGAACCTCCAAAACAAAAGGAAGGATAAATGGTTCACTGCAGTAGACGTTAATATTGAGCTTTAACTTGCTTTTGGCTACTCGATCTGTGTGTTTATGCCACCAAAGTTTGCTTGGGTGCTCTTAGCGAAGTGAAATGATTGAATGTAGTTCTAAATTCTAATGCAGTTTTTGCACTGCGTTCTACAAGGTAGCGATTTTCTTCAATGTTTTCTACTTGATCTGCAGGTCTATGAGGATGAAACAGTGCTGCAGGCATATGAACTGATGAGACAAAAGGGAGTTGGTGGGGTGCCAGTGGTTGAAAGAGGTGGTAGAAAGGCAGTTGGTAATATTAGCATCACAGATATCCAATTCCTTCTGATTGCCCAGAGATCTAACAAAAACTACAGGTTAGTAGGAGAACTTCTTTTCATCTATGGCCGTTGTTATTGGATCTTGACCTGCTTGATTATAGAGATTTTACATAGGAGTATCGAATAAGACGGTGAATAAGACGGCTTGAGCTGTGTACAGTAGAGAAACGTCTGAACTTCCCACAAATCGGACCCTGTTCCTTCATTTCCTTACAGTGTAGTAATAGCCTGATAGGTTACATCAGACATTTTAAGAGGCTGCATAGCATGTTCACTTTCAAGGTGTAAAAATTGAGTTGGCTTGTTCTTCCGAATGAATTGAAATAGTACTCCCCCTACAAAATAATGAGAGAACACAATACGTATAAAGGCTGATATCCGAATGCAATCCAATCCAGCCCCTCCCATCCTTGATAAATCCTAGCCCTGAAATTGTACCTATTGAGGTGTGTTGACTTCGAAAACTATCATTGCCAATCATAATTGGAAAGGGTCTAGGGTGGATTTGTCCTTTTGCACCTCAGCCAATGTCGTATAAGCAGCGGTTAGGGTAAAGTACTCATACTCATTCTTGCTTATATCTTTTGTACGGCTAGCCCCACAAGGTTAGGAAATTCATATCTTGCGCCTTTGAGTGCCATTGTCAGCAAAAAGACTGCTTTCTGAATTTTTGAAATTACATGCATAATTTTCTCTCATGCTTGGAATCAGTTTACTTCTGCTCTAAACTAATTCCATATTGTAGCCAAACTTACCGAGCCACCAATTAGTGAAGCAAGTTCATAATATTGGGAGGGTGGAGAATACTCGGTATATGAGGGAAGAAATTACTTGGTAATTATACATGTGGCCCAACTTTGTGATTACTCCCTACTATTTCTAGAGCAACAGTAATGCAATGTACTCCCTCCGTCCCAAAATGTTTGGCACACATCCACTATTCACACCTCTCGAAAAATCATCTATATTTTTTCAGGTATAATGAATTATATATGCAATATGGATCTTGTTTGATAGATTTTGCTTAGTTTTATTAAACAAAGAATTTCAAATTGTAAAAAATATGATAAATTACAAAATAAAGATGATTTTTTGAGAGGTGTGAATAGTGTTTTTGGCCAAACATTTTGGGACGGAGGGAGCAGCAATCTGCTTTCCCTGTAAATGTTGATAATCACTCTTAGGCAATTCCATTAGTGCCAGAGTCACTTATTCAGTATGCTATTACAGATCTATCACGGCAAAGAATTTCCTGACGGCTGTTAGAAGCTACCTCGAGGAGCATAAAGAGCCATCGCCATTATTGAACGGCATGCTGACGTGCAAAAGAGAGGACACAACAAAAGAAGTAATCGTGATGCTCGATTCCTATAAGATCCATCGGATTTATGTCATGGACGATGATAGGAATCTAGAGGGGATTATCACTCTCAGAGACATAATCTCAAAGCTAGTACACAAACCTCGTGGTTACTTTGGGGATTTCTTTGATGGTGTTTTGCCACTGCCACAGAACAGCAGGGTTTGAAAAGAACCAAAGTTTGGTTGAACCCATCCTCTCAGAACGATCGATGCATGAATAAAGAATGGAAGTCCAGTTTTATTTGTGCTACGTTATACTTGAAACTCCGCCGTTGTGTGCCCTTTTGTAAACAAATAATGGAAGTTCTCTTCTTTTATGCATAACATTTTGATTTTTCTGAAACTTTAATGTACTGTCTCTGGTTTCTATGACCAAAATCAAGATTCAAATTCGATATCGTGAGTTTTGTTGATCTCAGCTACAACATATTAACAATGCCCAACTGATACAGAAACCCAAATAAAGGGTATGCCTTCCATAGGATCCGACTGCTTCATTCACAACTGTTTGATCTGTTTTGCGTGTGTTTTGAACTGTTGAAAATCTTATCAAGTCTACCTTCTAACCCAAGTGGCTTGGATAAAAAATAGTTTGAACTTAAAAGGATATGGCCATTTTACCCTTAGATGGTAAAAAAATAAGTGATTTCGGTAAACGGCTAGCATCTCTCTCATTTTAACTCGGATTTTGACATTATATATCAATAAATAGGGTTTTGAATGTAATCAAAAATAGTGAAATCCAACCATAACAATAAGATAGTTTAGTTTATGAAAAGTGGATCGAAAGCAGATTAAATCGAACGTTTGTGCAACTATGACCAAAACACATGTCCACTCACTCTAAGTGTCATTTGCTACTCTCGTCCCTAGTTCTAAGGTGTTCCTTGATTCTTTAAGAGTTCCACAAGGTTCATAGGGTTTTCCAAATTTCATCCAATCATATGGAATACCGTTTCATCATCAGGACTTCCCCATGGCGGGGCTTAAATATTTGCAAAGCCAAATTGGGGTGTCTACAATGCTCAATTTCAAGAAAAAAAAATGGACGGTAAGAACGGCTAGAAGTGAATGAAACATTTAGAATTTTGATCCTCTATTTCTCTCAAGGAAATTTTCTTATTCGTGGATGTGAACCATTTTTATTTTTTTTGCATGAATCATTTACATCAATGAGATCGGGGTGGACCTCAAGTTTTTAATGGGCTCAGAACTTGGGCTTGAATTTTTGAAGCCCGTTAAATCCCTTGCCAGCCCACACTATTTAACAGCCGAATGGGCTGCGGGGTAGAGAGCTTCTTCCTTATCGTCTGAGCGAAAGAGAAGCGCGGAATAATGAAAGAGAAGCGCGGAATAATGAAGAAAAGGAAGAACTCCGTACTTCAAAAAATTTGGTGGCGCAAGTTGTTCGATTGACGAGCTGAGAATTAGGGCAATAATTTTGACAAATAGACAGATAAATTCGGTTTTGTTGGAGTGCTGCTTGCAATTTCAATTTCGTGTTATGGATCACTCGCTGTGGGGGCATTTGCCATTGCTGGTGAGGGCGAACTCGAAGGAGTCGGTTGAATACATACTTGAAGCTCTCTGGAGGACTCGCAACACCGGTCTCGACTCCGCCGACCGCCACATCATCCGCGATATGCTCCAACTCCCCAACGAATCCGACCTCGATCCTGTATTGCCCTCTCTCTCTCTCTCTCTCCAGATTGTGTACACACACACATATGTATATACACGCGTAGTCGGTGGCGGCTACAGAAATATTTGGCCAGTATTGTCATTAGTTTAGAAACTGGATATCTATCAGCTTTGTTAAAGTATATCATTACCAAAGGAAGTTGCATACAATTGGAAAATTTTAATATCAGTGAAAATAACTTGCACGCGCATATGATGTTGTAATTCGGCTATATTTTGAATCGTTGCCTTTCTAAATTGCAGGAAAGAATGACAATGTTGTTGTCTTTTAAAATGATTTGTGGAATATGTGGGCATATCGTAGAGGAAATAAATGAGCTCTGACATAGTATTATATGTTGGAATCAATATGGTTTTGAAGTGGTTATTGCTGGATCTGTTCAAAATTAGTTGGTAGCTTGAAGTTGAACTCATTGGACACTCCCTGCACATTGATCGCCAGCCAATAGAATCATCTTATGAAACAGCCTAGCTGTTTCCCCATTTTAGAAACAAAAATAACGGCTGTTTTTGCCCAATGGTCATGGTTTGTTCTTTTGTAGAGGGTAGGCCCTTCATAAACAGTTGGAGTTGAAAAAGGGAAAACCTACACTTGAAGAGAAATTGGAAACAGTGACCATGATTTGGTTTTTGGACTTTCAGATTGCAATGTTTTTACGTCTGAATAAAACAATTGTATTGTTATTTGCCTCCAGTGAAATGTGTATCCAAATTTTGTATGGAAGAATCAAGCGTAAAAGAATCGATCGAGTACCCGATTTACCTACATTTGATTGAACTACTTGTGTCTGTTTCATCTTGTAGTAGTTAATGGGAGTACAATTGATTTTAACTATTTATGTGTATGTGATCTTGAATGGGTAGTGTTTAACGGAATTACATTGGATTTAGTTAACATTTCATGAGTCGTGTCTATATCATCTTGTTGTACAACCCACGTTATACTCCCAAGGTTGCCTTAACTGCTCGTTGAACTAGTCACAAACAAATCCATAAGCTAATAAGTAGGAAACTGCCGAGCTTTCAAGTTATATACACAACTGAACTATACTCAAGAGTCAAGTCCTCAAAGCTAAATCCAATTTACTTTCCCTTTTGAAGCTTTTGGTGTGCCTTCGCATGCTCATGCGCAGGTGTGTTTATGAGAATATCAATAAGGACGAGATTCAGAAACTGTTTCCTAATGAGGTCCTTCCTGAATTACAAAGATTATTGACACTCCTGCTGCAAAAATTTCAAAAGGAATGGCGGGAAGATGTGCAGAAGGACCAGGTCAGATATTCCATCATGATTTGGTCATGGGTGATCACTGATCACATTGATCTACTGTAGGATACACGGTTTTTGACCGTTATGATTTTTCTTTAAAGCCTGTTCAGGTTAACTTGCCCCGCTTAAAGGCCATGACGTGGAATATGGCAAACCAGGACATGGACTTGATAGACCCTATTGCGGTTATCAACTTGAAGGTATCAAATTATGTGTTGTAGTTTGAGTGTATGAAGTGTTTCGCATTTGCTGCCTTTGACGGACCAATTGGAGATTGATAAAGTTTGAATAGAAGCGTGGAAGTATTTGACGATCTGTGCTTGATGCAGCTTCAAAATGACACACAATCCAATGCTGGAGAGATGGATTTGAAGTTTCAGTTGGCGAAAGATACCTTGGACACAATGTTGAGGTCCATGTCCTGTATAAGAGACCAGTTGTCCGATGACGTAAGTAGTAATGGTAGAGATTTGATTTTTCTATTAGACATACCTCGGAAAAGTTTGTACATGCTATTGCAAAAAGTCCGCCTATTTATCCTTTATTTTCTTGGTATGAGTAAGAATTTCCTTGTCAGGTTGAAGCATCAAATTGACATGTATCCCAAGAGACAAATATGGTTGGTCCTGACATGCTCAACTCAACTTGAAGGTACGTCCTATATCTATTATTTGCTTCAGGTTTTCTGATTGTTCCATTCCTGGATAAACTTGGCTGGACTTGTGTTTGGCCCCTGGAGTGTTAATGAAAGAATTGCTTAGACAATATATTATGACTTTGATTGCTATACTCGGAATTCATTACTGTCATTGGCTTATTGCAAGTTGCAATTCCTTTTTAAGATAAGGTAGGGTAAGTAATCGAGGTTTAAAATTTGGAGCATCTACCCAAAATTTTGCCTTTTCAGCCTTCCTTTATTAGGACAAGTGCTAGGTGAATTACTAACTTAAATATATGCTTCAACTTAAAATATTTTTCCCCTTATTCTCTGCCATTCTAGATTTCTTTGGAAGAGCTGTTTATGAACATTTTTAGGCCAGTTGACAACATCCAATGTTTCCCACGAGGGTGCCCGAAACTCCTGTTTTTATAGGTGGAGGTATCTAATTTTTTGAACACGTTTGAGTTGGTGCTTGCTTGTAGGAAGCTGCTCTGAAGTAAAGTCCTTTTGGAGCTCCTTCAAAAGAGGTCGGAATTACAGTTTCAATTGGATGTGTCCTGGTTAAGTCGTTAACGACTGATATATACTGCCTTAGACAGGGCATGCTCTCCCCTCTGCGTATCGGTAGAAAGAAAAAACTTCCTGAGGGGGCACGAAAAGCTTTCTTTTTGTGGGGTCAACAGAGAAATTCACATATATTTAATGAGAACCACAAGGAAAGCCGATATGGTGAAATTTTTGCCATTCTGGATTTCTTTGGAGCATGTACCCAAAATGGTGAATTTTTTTGTTTCTGTGTGCATTTTATATTATTCCTTTATTATGTCAATTGCTATGTGCAGTGATGATGTGTATGTCTATGTGTGTATTGCTTGTGCGCGCTTTAAATAGACATATTTGGGAAAAGAGGCCAGCGTAGGTGACATCTGTGTTAAGTGATGAGTCAGTTAGTAGATGGACATATATTTACATGATGACAGATTTAAAATGCATCACATGGTTTTTAGATGTTGCAACACTGTAAAGAATTTTTTTTGGAAAAGCAACACTTTAAAGGATTAGTAGCCCATGTGTGTTCGCATTACTGTAGTGTATTCAAATGCTTAAATAGTCGTCAAAATTAAGTTATAAGGATCTTATTTTTCATTTTCCACCCTTGCAAGAACGGATTAGTAAAAAGAGGATGCCACAATGGCAATCAACTTCAGAAATGGGATAAACTGGGTACCCGCCAACAACGGCAAAATGCCAAGGCCTCATATTTCGTTTCCATAGTATAGGCGTTTCTCAGAATTGGGCTTCGAATGTGTTCTGCTTCCATATGAATGCCACGTGAATTTGAGAGCCTAATGTTATGATGCTTTGGAATTCTGAATGTTTGCACATCCGCGTGAATCTAGGGCTAATATACAGTCGTTAATCTTTTCGTGTTGTGCATCATTTTTAGGCTTGCCGTTAGGATTCGTTCATCATTATTTTCCTTGTCTTGTAACAAACAATGTTTTGGTGCAGATTGAGATGGATTGTTTCAAAGTTGGGTTCTCGTCGGTTTTTTATAGAATTAGGACCTAGTCGAAATCAATGCAGCCAATACAAGCAGAGCATCCCTTGGATTGTAACGGTGAAGATTTGTGTAGTACTAGTTGTTTAGCCACATGAATGGACCTAAATCTGAAAATAAGGAGCTTTAAATCTTTAGGCTCTCTACCATTCTGCAGTTGTTGCTTTAGGTTGCGGTTTCAGTCATGAGATGTTGAGGTATTTGTCATGGTAAAGAAAATGATAGGGCAATATTGATCAGTTAGCAAGACCGAATATTGAAATGATTTTAGCCTTTTCACTTCATGATATTGTTTCACTTTTCATTTGTCAAAAATACTTGTTTTCTTTCTTCCTCTCTTTTTTTTTTTAGTTCATAATTTTTTTATGGGTGTATTCTAAGCGAAATGTCTTTTATAGCCTTCAAGTCCGACGCTGCTTAATTGATGCTTTGCCGAAAAGAATGAATGCTTTGCTGAAAAGAAGCTTACGGTGGGAGAAATTGCTGCAAATTGAAGTTTCTTTATCAAATGCTAAGGAGGGTGAGGAAGAGACATAAACAAGCAATTGAAGGAAATTGTAGTTTTTGGAACGACGAAGAAAATTTCATTCATCACAAGAATAAACAAGATAAAATTGGTACAATAGAAAAAAAGATAAGTCGTGAGAGAGTTTTAGAAAGTGCACTAGACTATCTTACCGCTGCTACTTGCAAAATCTTAACCTACCATCAGCCACCCGATTTTTTTATACAAGAACCAAAATGGTTGAGCCACAACCAAACATCACTCCATCGTCGCCGCCCCCAACGACACCGCAATCTCAGATAATTTGAAAAAGTCCCTAAATCAGCTCCCCAAACAGCCCCTAAGATAGTCCCAAACAGCACTCAAATTAGCTACAAATCAAGCCCAAGTATCCTCTTAATCAGCCTCCAAACAGCACCCAAAATAGGCCCCTAACAGCCCCGACTTGCCACCATGTCGCTGCCACAAAACAACCCCCAACAGCCCCCAAATTTCATCACCACCACCACCATCCCCTATTTCTGACCTCAGACCGGATTCGGCCACCATGCTCTTGCCACCACATCCGCTGCCTACGTAGCATCAAGATCCCCCACCAACCCCCTAAACCCTCCTTTTTTTTTGCCACCCCCAATTTGCATCTTCGCCACTATTGCCAATTCGCCATCGCAACCAAATTTGGGTTGAAGAAAATCAGCACAACCAAACAGTTCTGAATGAAGCAGTCGGATCCTATGGAAGGCATACCCTTTATTTTTGGCTTCTACAATGGTTGGGCATTGTTAATATGTTGTAGCGAGGGTGGTTTGATTTTTTATCTCAGTCGAAAATTTCTCCTTGAGATCAACAAAATTGACGATATCAAATTTGGTTCTTGATTTTGGTCATAGAAAAAGGAGACACGGTACATTAAAGTTTCAGACAAATTAAAATGTTATGCATAAAAGAAGAGAACTTCCATTGCGGAGTTTCGAGTATAACATAACAGAAAGAAAACTGAACTCTCAATAATTACAAAGACCTTTCTCTATGTCACACATCACCTCCTACCAGCCTCCAGTTAAAAGTCACAGAGATCACACTAAAAACAGGTCGATAACTAAGAATCCATCAGCGGTGTAAGAACTGAAAACCAGAAGCGGGTAGCAGCAATGATGGTTTTCTCATGGGACAGTTCATGATGTTCGCATCAATGTTAGCTCCATCGAGGATGGGTTCAACTTGATAACCTAATTATGATACCACAACCGTGGTTCTTTTCAAACCCTGCTGTTTTGTGGCAGTGGCAAAACACCATCAAAGAAATCCCCAAAGTAACCACGAGGTTCGTGTACTAGCTTTGAGATTATGTCTCTGAGAGTGATCACCCCCTCTAGATTCCCATCATCATCCACGACATAAATCCGATGGATCTTATTGGAGTCCAGCATCGCAATTATTTCTTTTATTGTGTCCTCTCTTTTGCACGTCACCATGCAGTTCAATAATGGCGATGTCTCTTTATGCTCCACGAGGTAGCTTCTAACAGCCGTCAGGAAATTCTTTGCCGTGATAGATCTGTAATAGCATACAGTATAAGTGACTCTGGCACTAATGGAATTGCGTAAGAGTGATTATAACCATTTACAGGGAAAGCAGATTGCTACATCGTATTACTGTTGCTCTAGAAATATTAGGAAGTAATCACAAAGTTGGTCCACATGCATAATTACCGAGTAATTTCTTCCCTTATATACCGAGAATTCTTCCCCCTCACAATATTATGAACTTGCTTCACTAATTGGTGGCTTGGTGATTTTGGTTACACTATGGAATTAGTTTAGAGCAAAAGTAATTTGATTCCAAGGATGAGAGTAAATTATGCATTGTAATTTCAAAAATTCAGAACACAGTCTAATTGCTGAATGCTGACGAATGGCACTCAAAGGAGCAAGATGTGAATTGCCTAACCTTGTGGGGCTAGCCATGTTGGAGATATGCCTTGAATTAAAAACGTTCGAAGAAAGTGTGAAAAGATGTTTGTAGCATCTTTGGTTCGGACCATGGGTCAGTTTTGGTTCTGGAAGGTTGCAGCTTCTCTGGTCCGGACCAGCGGGACCTTGGCTGCTAATATGACGTTGGCTGTGGAGCAAAAGGACAAGTCCACCCTAGACCCTTTCCAAGTGTGATTGCCATTTGATATATGGCCAACAAGGCAATGATAGTTTTCCAAGTCAACACACCTCAATAGGTAAAATTTCACGGCAAGGATTCTATCAAGGATGAGAGGGGCTGGATGGGATTAAATTCGGACAGCAGCCCTTATACATATTGTGTTTTCTCATTATTTTGCAGGGGCAGTAATTCAATTCATTTGGAAGAACAAGCTAACTCAATTCTGACACCTTGAAAGTGAACATGCAATGCAGCCTCTTAAAATGTCTGACGTAACCTATCAAGCTATTACTACACTGTAAGAAGATAAAGGAACAGGGTCCGATTTGTGGGAAGTTCAGACGTTTCTCTACTGTACACAGCTCAAGCCGTCTTATTCGATACTCCTATGTAAAACCTCAATAATCAAGCAGGTCAAGATGCAATAATAACAGCCATAGATGAAAAGAAGTTCTCCGACTAACCTGTAGTTCTTGTAGATCTCTGGGGCAATAAGAAGGAATTGGATATCTCTGATGCTAATGTTACCAACTGCCTTTCTTCCACCCCTTTCAACCACTGGTACCCCACCAACTCCCTTTTGTCTCATCAGTTCAAATGCCTGCAGCACTGTTTCATCCTCATAGACCTGCAGAACAAGAAGAAAACATTGAAGAAAATCGCTACCTTGTAGAACACAGTGCAAAAACTGCATCAGAATTTAGAACTAAATATCAATCATTTCACCTCACTAAGGGCACCCAAGCAAACTTTGGTAGCATAACACAGAGATTGAGTAGCCAAAAGCAAGTTAAAGCTCAATATTAACGTCCACTGCAGTGAACCATTTATCATTGCTTTTGTTTTGAAGGTTTTGGTTTCCATTTATAATAATAGACCTTAGAGGGAGGTATGACAGATATGACGCAAGTTTGCAGTCCTCAGCGACCGGGACAAGGAATGCACCTCATCGACATTGAGAACTTGTTGACAGAAGTAATTAGGCAATACATGTAGCCAACATTTAAGCCAGCAGTGACATCCAAATACTTCGGTCAGATAAACAAAACTTTTCTCACTACCTATCGACACATGACACCATCGCCCCCACAAACTCACATGCAACCATGTCTCTCGCTGCCACTGAACAATTCTCTCTTTCCCTCTCCTCAACTTTCTGAAACCTTCAGCCCAAATTGAATCAATCCTCCAAAGTGGTGCAGTGGTGCAATGGTTGCCCTATGCTGCACCTTCAATCCAAAACAAAGAACTTTAGAGGTTTGTTGAGTTTGACTAAACAATTGAGGAGGAATCATCTAATTGTAAACCAGAAGGCGAGCACCACAATGATTTACCAAGGGATTCAAGGGAACTTAATGTTAACTGTCAGAACAGATTGGGGACATTCCACAAGTTGCATCCTGCTAGATTGTGAAGTAAAGCCTTCGTTGAAGGAAAGTTTGCCCACTGGCTAAAGACGTTTCTGCCCTAGAAACGTGATTCTATAGTCTAGAGCAAGAATAGACTCAGAACCAAATACCCGTTGAGAGAGGTTTGCAATTCAACTGGGATGGGAGGGTTCACACCCTTGAATCCCAAAGGAACAACAGAAAAGTTACCGAGGAAATATATAATCTATAGAGAACAGAAATATAGCATCGGTGGTAAGAAAAGATGAACACATCTGTCCATACCTTTACATATACAATCTTAAAAATGCTTACATTTATTTCTTTCAAGCAATTTTACCATCCAAATCTAGGAGGTCAAATTATAAGAAATTGAAGCAAGAGTTATGGAGCCTAGGTGCTAGAAGTCTGACATCCAAATAAACCACATTAACTGAAAAATTCGCATACCTTAAAGATATGATCGGGCTTCATCAAAGGAAGACCAAGATCAGAAAGTTTCTTAGTGCCCCAGCTTTCAAACCAATGAAGACCAGAGCATTCCTCCAACATATGGATAACAGCAGACTGCGTGATGATGTTATCAATCTTGCCTTCCCCTGGATCCACCACGGGAATGCTCTTCATTCTGTACTTCGATAGTAGCAAAAGCATGGTCAAAAAGGAGTTAGATTTCTGCAAAGCGAGAAACGGTGCCCATCGGAAAGACCCTGATATGTCGCGAACCTGTATATTATTCCCTAGTTAATTCCCATAGTATATTTGAGGAAGAGACCATAGGAAGCCTCTATGTCCTAGAAATTCTGATTGCAACAGAAACCAAAAAAAAAATAACTCTTTTTAGACTACAGAAGTTTTTAAAAAAACCTTTGTGTTCTTATAGAAGTCGGAAGAAGTCAGGGCCTCAAAAAACTTTCCAGAAATTATTGCGGCAGATCTCGGGCTCATGTTTCCACGTTTTCTTGGAGAAGACACCCCGCTAACTGCAGCTGCAACAGCAGGCCCAATTTTTGCCTCCAGGTCACCATTGGGTAACTCTAAGCCATCAGATCCATCTTCCTTTCCAGACTGTGAAATATAAACCCATCTTAGTTATAGAAACCTCTATGGAAAAAGAGTAACAAATACTACACATCTACACCAAGAATCAATCATGTTTGTGTTGTGGTCCTTGTGTATAAACTAAGAATTTGGATAGACTTGAATTCTCCCACTTGTATGACACCTAATGTTGCCCACTAACCAATAAATAAATAGACGAAAAACGCCTGCATTCCTCTAACAGATCCTTTTTTTATCCAGTCGCAGATCAATTGTGTCTTATTTAATTGCCGATCAAAAAAAAATTGTGTCTTATTTAACGAATGCAATGCATGCAACAACTTCTAACGGAAGATCCCAAAATAGATCAAGTCTTCAGTTCTCAACCGTTCTAGAGTGAGAATAGAGAAAGATTTTCTAATTTGGTGATGGAGAATATAAACTATAGAAGATAAAATATATGGTGACGGAAATAAATTTAACATCCCTTTTACTATCACAGAGTTAAATGAGTCATGCTTGTCCTCTGCATTCAATACATTTCAGGAAGAAATGGGAGTTAAAATCTGGCCAGGGAGTGTTTGCATAATAATGTCACAACCAAATTTGCAAAAATGCATCGAAGTTAATTTGGTAATTATTTCCATTAATTTCAAGAAATATTATCTTTGTCATGGCTCGTAACTTAGTAAGGCTAGATGAAGCAATATCAATTGATCATTATCAAACAGACTGCAATCGTTTTCTGTAGGGTACAGGTTCAACTATGGATCCACAGTTCATAAATGATATATAGGTTATGAGTGGCATTCATAGTATTCTAACCTGATGCAGTATCCATACAACAATGCCCACGAACTCAACAATACCAATATATCTGTCAATCCAACTAGCATCCTCGGGTGCGTCCACATCCACAACTGGTGCACTGAGAACTTTGTGTTCGGACATCAACTGGACCGCTTCAGCCAGGCTAGAGTCAGAATTTATCTCAACAACTGCATACAAGATTCACAAATGGTAATCACTACATCATACATATAAAGGCTTTTCGTATCCCTATATCCATCTCTCCCCATATTACATGTATTAACAAGTGATTCACACCATCTATTTTTTATAACCCCTAGACATGCATAATAGTACCTCATAGACGGATACAATACAGCCAAGAAAAATCGCTATAGAGAATAGGGGAAATGTCCACTACTTACATCATTATATGAATGTGTGAATGGTTGCCAGGGAAAACTAGAAATCCAGTATCAATTTCGTGCCTCTGATTTTCCCCCACTCTTTATAGCCATTTCGCTCAGTTCGGTTCCTTTTCATATCATAAAAGCCAAATTATCTCCTATGTAAGATCCTCTCTCTCTCTCTCTCTCTCTTTTCTAATGATCTTCTTCAAATTTCTCAGCAAACAAACAGGGAGACTATCACAGAAGCTTCGTTTTTAGGGGGAAAAAAGGAAAGACCAAAGTTGAAATTACAATAAGCAGTGTCCAGTTAACCAGTCCCTTCATCCTCCTGTCCACTCTCTGGTGATCTCATCATCTCAGGCCTATCCCTGATACAACCAATCATTAATCTTCGTAATCCCTAATGAATGACAATTGATCTTCATATTTGACAGCACAATTTCAGTTATCCCCCACTTATTCTTCCTCGGTGAAATTCGCAACAAACTGAGCCTTAACTAATGCTACCACCTCTGAAGCCAATTTCGGAACGGAGCTACCGTACCGCATCCACCGATCTCAGATGAACATATCCAAACCAGCTTAATCTATTCTCTTCCATCACCCTTACTACGGGACCTTACCATTCTACTAAAGTTCTCGTTTCTAATTCTACATGATAAACAATAAAATCGAATGAAGGCAACATCAATTCAATAAAGACATGGATCTGTATCTATGTTACTATATGTACATAAATTATGTATATACGTATAGCATACCTTGAGAAGAAGGAGCAGGAGGAAAAGCAGAAACCGGTATGCTCTCGAAGCAGGCGTTGAGCTTCTCCGTTGGACTGAGTTGTGGCTCCAATATCATGTCCCACAGATCCTCTACTTGCATCCCCAATTTCGCCTCTGGACTCCGAGGACTTTCTCCCATCATCGCCATCTCTCTCTAAAACACACACACAAACACACACTACTCTCTCTCTCTCTCTAGAAAACACACTCTCTGTCTGACTGTCTCTCTCTCTCTCTCTCTGCAATTCGCAGAGCCCTGGGAGGAGACAATAGAGATATATATAGATACGGATTATGACCAAAGCACTCGGTATTGTAGCTTCCTGGGAAATTATCGAGTGTGCAGCTTTTGCAACTGGTATTTCGCAGTGGACGGTGAGATGGAGGTTGATTTGGGAGGGGGGAAGTGGATGGACGGTTGAGATGTGGGAGGTGCATGGTTGGTGGTGGAGTGGAGTGTGGGGAAAAATGGTTTGGCGGCGGGGTATTCGTTCGCTGGTTTTGTCATCCACTTGTTTTTCTGAGAGTTTATTATGCTTAAGCCAATACTTATCCTGATTCCAGTCATGGCCGCACCATCCGAATACTTGGAGGCCCAGATTTAAATGTGCAAAATCCTAAAATAATTGTACGGTGAAAAAGGGTCCGGGACATCACCTGATCGTGTTTTAGATGCTGAATAATCTCTCTAAATTATTAAATGTGCGGATCCTTAATAATTATGCAGTGAAAAAAGAACCGGGACGTCACGTGACCATGTCTTAGATGCTGAATAGTCTCTCCATCGATCACACGTGAATTACACAAATACTTTATGAGTATCGGATTTTCTCTCTCTCTCGATTAGTCAAATTGATCACAAGATTTTGTTACTATTGGAAAAATGGTGGCCTAAATGTAACTTTTAAAAAACATAATTTCACAAAATCCATTAATATATATAGATATACTATGAAAATACGATATTATAATCTAATCACTAAGTAATTCGGGTAGAATCTATATAATAAGGAGCATCAGTGTTTTTGAAAATTTATATGTGTGTCAAGCTTCCATTAGCTGAGAGACACACATAAATCACGGCAGTCCATTATGCTTCCCTATTTTCCTGTCGTTAGATCTTAGAAGTGTAGGATGAAGAAGCTTCATTTGCGCTCCCCAGATCCAAGTTCCCTCTCTCTCCATTATACATTTCTATTGGTTTCAACTCATCTTATTTGCTTCATAAGAGACGCATTTGTATATTTCTTTGAACTATATTTTTAACTTTAATTGAAAAAAATGATTAAAAAGAAAAAATAATTGGAAAAAACGTATCGTGCCGTGCCTTTAGGCACCAGCAATTTCTAGGAATATCATATTACATAACTCTTTACTGAGTTTTGTTTGTGTTTCTCCTTAGAAGAGATATCATGGGATTCAATATTCAACAGAATTCAGAACGGCCCAATTAAAGGGGTGTTCCACCAAAGGGTTTTTTGGGTTTTTAGTTTTTTAGACCTTTAGTTGTAGTTTAAATCTACAACTTGTTCTACTAAAATGTTGGTTTTTCGCAAAAAATCAGAATTTGGTTTATTTATTTTGTCTTTATTCAAAAAAAAATTGCATTTATTAGTTTTGCGTCAATTTTTTGTGGTTTATTAGTTCCTCTCTACGAGACGAATCTAACAAGTATGAAATTATAGTGAAAATTAATTATTTTTTTAATAAAGCCAAAATTAAACCAATAAACCACGTATTTTTTGCTTTATTCAAAAAATAATAATTTTGACTATGATTTTATACTCTTTAGATTCGTCTCGTCAAAGAGTAACCAATAAATCATAAAAATTCGATGCAAAACTAACATTTGCGATTTTTTTTTTTGAATAAAGACAAAATGAATAAACCAAAAAACAGGTTTAGTGGAATAGAGTGGTTTTAGAGTTAAAACAAAATCAATTTTTTTGGGGAGTTTTTTAATTAATGGAATAGAATGATTTTTTGAATTAAAACAAACCCAATTTTTTTTTTTAGCGGAACACCCCTAAACCAAATTACATAGGTCAAGCAGGGGCTAAGGGGATGGGACAAAACACCAGACAGTAAACTTAACCTTACATGCTATCCAATAAACCAAATGAAGAAAAATTACAATATAGGACCGGATCATGGATCAAGTTTATTGAAAAAATGCACAGTTTGAATTTAATCCAAACAATGCACAGTTTAGATTTGCAAAGGGCTCGGATTAAATTCGAACCATGCATTTTTGAAATAGACGTCCTGATGCCTCGCACTACGGTGCTATGTGCACGGCAGCAACTGCACTCCCTGTAGGGATTAGGATCAATAACGATCTAGGGATACTTGCAGTAATCCATAGGGAATGGACTTTCCTTTTTCAATTGAAATGGGACTCTGTACATGTTCTCTCTAAATTAAGAGCATTACTCTACCGATGAAATTTTAATATATATGGCGGAAGAAGTTGAGAGGGATGTTACCTCTCAAGGCGTCGATTTGCCATTCGATGACATCTATTCGATAGAATCCGTGATTATGGCAGAGATTGAAAAAGCGAAAAAGAGAACGGAGGAGAGGATGGCAGAGATTGAAAAAGAGAAGGGAGGAGAGGGCTGTTGAGAAAGCGCGTTTCGAGGAGGAACAACGGGCTTTATTGGCCAGATCTGAACGTGCTCGAAAAGAAGAAGAGGAGTTGGATTTCGATCAAAGCAAATTAACGTCCGAGATTCGATCGAGAGAAGGGCGTTCGAAGCCGATTGATGTTCACTCCGAGCAGGTGCTCAATCCTAGAAATTCAGATCAATTGAAACTGGAGCCGACTTCGATTCCTCAAGAAGAGATAGATGAGGCTGGAGTGGATGGTGGATCAATCGAGGAATGACGGGAATCGAATCACTGTTTTCGTGTAAGGCTCTGTGGATTCAATTTCATTGTTTTGAACTAGTAATTCACGAAGGCATTGAAGCTGTGGCATATGAGTGGCAAATAATAACTGTAATACATTTGGGTTACTAAACTATTCCATGAATCATACTCTTTGGTTAACTAATTTTCATGCTTCAAAATTTTCACTTCTCTATTCCTTCATCAAATTTAAATTTGAGTAAAAATTACCAAAAACTCCACTCCACCCCTTCAGCAAATCCTTCACCAAATTTGGTGAAAACCAAATTTTTACTCAAATTTTGAATGCTATTTTCTCCCCCTAAAATTTACAACAATGCCATTAATGAGGCTTTCACTCAAATTTATGCCTAGGTTTTCTTTTGCCCATTGGAGTACTCCATACCAAATTAAATTTTTACTCAAATTTGAGTAAAAATCTGGGTAAGGAGTGGAGATGCTCTAACAATGATTTCAACCGTTTTGTTAGTAGATGTCACAGAAAAAGAACATTTTTAGAAATAATCAACTTTCAGATATTATCATCAATTTTAGGACTTAAAAATGCGTTTTTTCTCTGCAAGGTTTAACAAATTGGGTGTGGAGCCTCTCTACGCAGACTACGCTGTTCAATTGGCTCTTTGTGGTTATAAACAAATCAACAAGCAATAAAAATACAAGAATTATGTGGTTCCTTTCAAGCACAAGCAAGAAGGTACGTCCACGGTAAAGAGCAAAGAATTTACTGTAAAAAGGGAGTGAATACACGGAGCCGGCTATACTCGTAACTCTACTTAAATAATCAATGGACAAATCTCTGCCGGAATACAATAGGGATAATCAAACCCTAGGTGGAACCCAATAGAGCATCAAAAGTCTCATGAATACGATAGAGATAAATACTTAACTCGCTAATATCAAATCTCAAGAAATAGAATGGACCCAAGAGAGACAAACTCATGGACTCAAGAGGGACAAGCCCTAGCAGCCCCAAGACTGTTATTTATATGGGAATACAGAAAACTACGTCAAATCCAATCCTAAAATGCTCACCCTTGCATTTTCTGTACAGTTGCCCAAAATCGGATGGACGGACATGAACCGTCCGGACAGGAATTTCAGAATTGATTCCGACGCGCAACAAACTTCTGCATCTTCTTCTTACGCTCATTCAATATGAAAACACCAACCACACGAAAAGTTGTCAACTTTGAAATAAGTTTTCAGATAAGGAAATGACTATAATACACACTCATTAAATGTGTGTAACATATGCACCTATTGTATGGTTCAGATTGTAACACCTCATTGGCAATCGTAACAATTTTTAGTGTTTTGTAACTTTTCAGCAATATGATTCGTAACATTTTCTATGATTCGTAACATTTTGATGTGTTTCGTAACTTTTAAAAAAAATTCGTAACTTCTATAAAAAATTCGTAACTTTTATAGGGGGTGTGTATCATACACACCCAAATAAGAGATGTGTATTGTAGCCTTTTTCTTCAGATAAAAAAAAATTATATGGAGTTTTTTGCCGTTTATAATCAATTTTTTAACATTTTAATGATTTTTTTTACTTTTTGAATGAAGTATAGTTTTTTCATCTAAAAAGTAAAAAAATAAATGTTTTGATAAAAAAATTACTAAAGATGAAAAAACACGAACGACAAAAGCGAGTGTAATTTTGTTAACCCTCCCTGAAAAAGTGCGAATAAAACCCTCCATTCTATCGGTTGAAATGGTATGAAATCCACACAAAGTGATGTCATGCTTACCTCTGCAATATACTTCTTGCTGTAAGCATGACATCACTTTTTTGTGAGGTCCACACCATTTTACTCCTAACTAAGAGAGAGGGTTTTTTTCACCCTCTTTTAAGGAGGGTAAACAAAACTCCACTGTGACAAAAGCAATCGAAAATTTTGAAAATAAATTTTTTGGGATGAGAGAAGAAAAAGGCAAATTATTTTTGGAACATTTATATGTTTTTTTAAAATAAATGTGTTCCAATGACATAGGAGTACCAGTAAACGTTCTTTTTTTTGGTGTGTAAATTCTCGAGGGTTTCTTGGGCGCCATGGTTGGCTTTTCAGCTCTGCCGCCGCCTGATTCAAATTCCGCCGCAGTCGGAGCCGCGAAGTACCTCACTGGCCTTCCCTCTCGCGGTCTCTTCACCTCCACTCTCTTCTCCTCCAATCCGGTGATCTCCTCCTCTCTGCGCTTTGAATTTGTTCTTCCATTAACCCTATTTGAGTATTTACATGAGTATATAACTTTATATACTTGTAATTATGTAATTTGACTTGAATTTTCTGAAAATTGAACTCTTGATTGATGATTTTTGGAAGCATGGGAGATGTTTAATTTGTTTTCCTTTGGTTGTTTGGTTGGAAACTCAACGTATTCGTGATAATTGTAGATTTCAAGTGTTTAGGTTATGTTTGATTGGCACTTCAAAAGTAAAATTTTGTCGGGTAAAAAACAACCTCGGGAAGCCAAATTCATATTTTGGAATGCTGTCAAAATGAAGGATGTTTGAGCCTTATTGGTGATATTAAGGAGATTGGTTATGATTCCGTATTGCTTCCAAGGAAATGCTAGCCCATGGCCCACTGAGCGTGGGACGCAGAAAGTGTGTGATTGTGTGGAAGCGCGAGCAATATACAAAATTAGGTTCAGGCATTACTTGAACCTTTACCGTTGCTAAGTGAACAATTTTTAGCTCAACCCTTATGTTTTTTCAATCTGAATGAGGTGCCAAAAGATTTCTTTTGGGATCATCAATGATTTAAAGTGGATAGATAGAACTAAATCAAATTTCATTTTTTCTTATGAGATAGATAAAAAAGACTGATATAAGGCAAGATATAAGTCCTTATTCTTTCGATTCTGATTTATCATTCGATGAAAAATAGGTTCAGAATAGGTGCAAGCGCAAGAGATATGCCAAAGTGCATTGAAGTGTGTTTTGAACTTGTAATTGTTTTGGCATTACTTGTATCTTAGCCATCGCTAACTGAGCAGTCTTCTAGCGCACCCCATACTTTTGTTTTGTATGCGATCTGTATGATATGTGTCCTCACTTATTTTGAAGATAATGCAATTACAAATAATTTATTTGTATGCTATTCAATTGTTGAAGTTAATATTGCATTGAGTCGATTAATCATCATGTTGCGATAATATGACTAATTACACCCTTGAATTCTTTTTAATTCAAATGAGCCTTTGTTTACGTGTTGAAAATTTTGTGCAGGGTGGGATGCGGGTATACATCTGCGATCATGACACATCGCCCCCAGGTTTGTCTCAATAATTACTATTTGCTTTTGTAATTTCAATGTTTCTAGCTCTGTTGATCAGAATGCAAGTGTTCAACTCTTCTTGTTGTGCGTGACAACCTCGTAGACATGAAGTTAGCATAGTTTAAACATCTATCTTTTGGAATTTATTTTTTATTGTTGTTTGCCTAGATCTTAAATTGCGCATGAACGCTTTACTTTTTTCTAACAAATGAATTGACATTGACGATCAGTGAAGTGACTCTATTCGACTTACCAAAAGTTCAAAAAGGTCCCTGGATATAGTGGTTGAATATCAACGTTTCAGATGTTTCTCCAACTATGTTAGAAAAGATGAAAACCTCTTTAATGTGTGGCTAAATTTTACATAGTCCTCTTGTCAAAAGTAGGGGCACTTTCACATCAATTTTACCAATCATTAAAAGAATGCATTTGATGAGTTGATTCAGTTGAATGCAATGAGAGTTGAGATGGACTGGATCTCTTCACCTACTTTTTTTTTGTTAATCGTTCGATAGTTGATAAATTACTTTGGTACTTGTTGAGCATTGTTTCTTCTTCTCTTTTTTTATGTTTACAATTTCTACTTGTTGTGTTATGCCTTGCATCTTGAACATTAACTGTAGGCAGTCTTTGATTGCTTTTCTGAGGTATATTTTAAGAATGATTACCCGAAACTATATGATCTGACGGTTCCCTGCTGTGTGGCCAGACGACCAGCTGATAAAGACAAACCAAACGAACATACTGATTAGGTCTCTTACTCTGAAGAAACAGAAGGCAGAGTCCAGTTCGAAGGATGTAAAGGGTTCAACTGCAAATGAGGCATCTAGAAAGAGGTGTTTAGGCTCGTGTTTTATTCTTAATTCCCCATTTTCTAGGGACATCCTTAAGCGACTAGCGTCTGTTTGTTTCGTGTGTGCATATTAGATTTATTGGATCTCATATTCTTCATCCTATCTTTTACATTTTTTCAGGCCTGGAGAAAGAGCATTGGATGGAAGGGCTTCAGCTAAGAGGGCTGGGACCGACACTCAAGTTGGTTCTCCACAAGGTGAGCTGTGTTTTATTAACCTGCATTATTGGTCAACTAAAGGTGGGATCATCGGAAAATAAAATTGTGACGTAAAAGGAGATTTCTGGAATATGCTTTTTGCAGGTGCAGTTCTTTCGTTCTTTCTTTCATTCCTTCTTCTTTCTCATCTTCAGCTTTCTATTTTTATACTCGTATATATTTTACCTTTTTCCTGGTTAGTTCCTGGACAAATCTGATTAGTTTAAGGATATTGTCATACCATTCATTTCATAGTGAAGTTGGACGCTTCATACTCACAATATTTGTTCTTTCCCATTCCAATTGTGATTTCTACAGCACGGTCCTTTGATGTTGAGGGATTGCATATCTTGGGTCTTGGAATTGGAAGTGTGGACATTTTGAAATTCCCTGAATGTACTTCCTTTGCTTGTGATTGTGACAAGCTTAATGACCATTTTAGTTGGAGGCTATTGTCCTCTAAGATTGTTCACATTCAACGTGACAAACTTTCAAGTAAAAACAAAGCGCGAGAAATTTATCTGGGACTTGGGAGATGTCCGTCTTTTCCATACGAGTAGTAAAAAGTTTATTTAAGTTCTTTCATAAATTTCTGCTCCCTCAATTGTTCCTGTTGTGGTGCAGTCATCTCAAATCATTCCTTTAGGACCCTAATCCAATGTACTGTGTTTTATTTTCCTCTTTTATCTTTGGTAAATATCAATATTGTTTTGTATAGTGTCCCATTTGATATATTATGGCATTTTGATCATGTAGAAGGATCCAAATCACGTGTACCTGAGAAGGATTTCCGGAGTTTGACTGTAGAGAGACTCCGTGCTCTTTTGAAGGAGAAAGGTCTTTCTCCGAGAGGAAAGAAGGTGAATAATTTATTTTCTGTCATATGATATATACAGCGGCATTAGTGGGGAAGTTAGTTAATGGGAAAAACAACCAAAGGGATTCAATGTCTCTCTGTAGACTCGAACCTAGACCTCTCCTTGCAAGGGGTACAACCAGATCAAATTTTCCCGACGTTTCATTTCTTCTTGTGCAACTGTGTTCCGCTATTGACATGGAGTCATTCGGCAGGATGAACTGATTGCACGATTAAGAGGCTCATGAATTTGAGAGTGATATACGAAGAATTTTGGAGCATGAAGAAAATTCTGAAGAATTCAAGAGGTGGGTGGATTAAGTTGCTTTCTGAATCCGAACGACAACTCACGTGACGAGAACGTAGAAGATTTTCTTCTTTCCATGTTAACTTATAGTATGTCATGGGACTATTTTTGGGGGGATAGAAGAGTTGTCAACATTCAACATGACATTTTTGTATGATTTCGTGTAATTGTAAAAGTGATTTGTTATTTTATCGGGTCGAACAGGATTACATGTCAGATTACATCCTTAATTAGCATGACTAAACCCGTCTGTCAGTATACAGGGTTAAGATAATCAAACAAATCGGAGTCATTAACACCTAATTTCTACATTCTCTTACCGGGCAATGCAAGTTTTACGATTTTTATGAGTACTCGATATGCATGAAATGCCTTCAATCCCAAACCCTGCATAAGAAACGGAATATTCCCAAAATACGGACTTCAGCATTACAGTAACATTTCTAATAAATAGGGCATGGACAACCATGAAGTAATAATTTTGACCCATATTTCTGAGAGAAACATAAAAAGAAAATCACTAGATTTGGGTAAAACAAACAAGGGTTTATCATTAGAGAGAAAGCCTTAACTGGTGACAATGAAACTTTTGACCCAAATATAGGTCATGGAGATACTCTTTACTGGTGCTATTCTGCTTGCTAGGGCCTTGCATTGTATAAGGTGGCTCAGCTCAATCCATCCATTTTATCCCATGTAAAATAACAAAAACAATCCACTCGGGTGCTGTGCACAGCACGGCCGTCCAACCATGGCCATCCGAAACACGTTCGGACGGCTGAGAAAGCCCAGTGATTTATGTCTCTTTACTTGGTTCTCACAATATGAAATTTTCTATCATATGTATGTTTCTGCAGACCTACTTTCCTTTCTTTCTAAGTTCTACTTGGTTCAAGAATGAATAAAAGAGCTACATATTCATTTACATCTGATGAGTCTGATTTTTTCCTTTGATTAATGACCCCTGTTGCCAATCTCTTAGTCATGACTCATGGCTGCTCTTTTACACAAATTCAAGGATTCCATTGAGAAAAAAAAATAGACTAATTTTTTTTATAAAAAAAAACTCATAAATACATTAATTTTTGCGTGCATAATGCAAATGCAAGGCTCTCACCAATAATGTATTGATGATTTTTTTTTTAAATAATTTTTTTTTTCTCAATGGGATCCTTGAATTGGTCTACAAAAGTTATCTAAAAAAATTTCATGCTACCAGTTTTTTAGACCTTTATTACCTCTAATTAAAAAAAAAGAAAAGGGAGAGCAATTAGGTAAAATTTATAAAAATATAGAGAATAAAAAGGAGTCTAGTTAGAGTTTTAGATTTAGATAAAGAAAAATAAATCTAAAAAAAAGTAAAAATAAAATTACCAATACAAACAATGGGCTTAAGTAATTATTGATACTCTTGTTTTTATTATCAAAATGTGAAAATGTATCTTATGAGAATTAAAAAATTTTAAAAATAATTTGAGTCAAAGAAAAGGTAGTTCTAAGAAAAAAGTAAATAATTAAGTTATTTTTTTACGCATTTCAAGATTTTTATGCAATATAAACTCAAACAAGAAAAAAAAAAGTTTGAAATTAAGGGCATTAACGGTATTTCAAAAATAGGGGGTCAGTGGAATTTCAGAAACCTTAAGGAAGGTTCCTGTAATTATTAGAAACCTCAGGGGCGGTAAGTGAAATTTACCCTTTTTTAAAATACTCAATGTGTTCCATTGACATACCAATGCAATATACGTTCTCTTTTGGTGCGTAAATTCTCGAGGGTTTTTTGGGCGCCATCAGCCATGGTTGGCTTTTCAGCTCCGCGGTCTGATTCAAATTCCGCCGCCGCCGGAGCCGCAAAGTACCTCACCGACCTTCCCTCTCGCGGTCTCTTCACCTCCACTCTCCTCTCCTCCAATCCGGTGATCTCCTTCTCTCTGCGCTTTGAATTTGTTCTTCCATTAACCCTATTTGAGTAGTGTTTATATACTTGTAATTATGTTATTTGACTTGAATTTTCTGAAAATTGAACTCTTGATTGGTGATTTTTGGAAGTATGGACGATGTTTACTTTGTTTTTCTTTGATTGTTTGGTTGGAAACTCAACGTGTTCGTGATAATTGTAGTTTTCTAGTGTTTAAGAATGCTGTCAAAATGAAGGATGTTTGAGCCTTATCGGTGATATTAAGGAGATTGGTTATGGTTTCGTATTGCTTCCAAGGAAATGCTAGCCCACGGCCCACTGAGCGTGGGATGCAGAATGTGTTTGATTATGTGGAAGCACGAGCAATATACAAAATTATGTTCAGGCATTACTTGAACCTTTACCGTTGCTAAATGAACAATTTTTAGCTCACCCCTTGTGTTTTTTCATTCTGAATGAGGTGCAAAAAAAAGTGTCAGAATAGGTGGAAGCGCAAAAGATATGCCAAAGTGCATTGAAGTGTGTTTTATAGTTGTAATTGCTTTGGCATTGCTTGTGTATCTTAACCGTCGCTAAGTGAGCGTTTTCTAGCGCGCCCCATATTTTTGTATGGGATCTGTATGATATGTGTCCTCACTGATTTTGAAGAAATTGCAATTACGAATCGTTTATTTATATGCTATTCAATTGTTGAAGTTATTATTGCATTGAGTCAATTAATCATCATGTTGCGATAACATGATTAATTACAAACATGATTTCTTTTTAATTCAAAATAAGCCTTTGTTTACGCATTGAGAAATTTGTGCAGGGTGGGCTGCGGGTATACATCTGCGATCATGACACATCGCCCCCAGGTTTGTCTCAATAATTATTTGCTTTTGTAATTTCAATGTTTCTAGCTCTGTTGATCAGAATGCAAGTGTTTAACTCTTCTTGTTGTGCGTGACAACAATTCAAGAACTTCTCAGACATGAAGTTAGCATAGTTTAAACATCTATCTTCTTGAACTTAATTTTGATAGGTGTATGCCTAGATCTCAAAGTGTACGTAAACGCTTTTAATTTTTTTAACAAATGAATTGACTTTGGCGATCAGTAAGGTGACTCTCTTCAACTTACCAAAAGTTCAAAAAGGTCCCTGGATATAGTGGTTGAATATCAACGTTTCAGATGTTTCTTCAACTATGTTGCTAAATTTTACAGTCTTCTTGTCAAAAGTAGGGGCACTTTCACATCAATTTTACCAAGCATTAAAAGAATGCATTTGATGAGTTGAATGCAATGAGAGTTGATGTAACACCCCGGATCCTCAAGCACCACGATAACAGAAATAATAGGTCTCTAATCATTTATCTGAACAAAATAATAGTAACGACAACTAATCTCCGAAAGATAAGTGAAACATCTATGTCTAGTTTTCACATGTCAATCCCGTCCAGCCGTCACCACTGCTCCAACCTTAACAGAAGTTGAACAACAAACAATTAAGTTGATCAGAGAACCGCGGTTGTTCTTTCTCAATACCCTTGCAGGGTTCTAAAAATGCTATCTGCATGAAAAAAATCCCCAATATCTAGCAAAACTTGTTATTAATACATTACTTCGAAGTAGGGGACAAAATACTTGGAAAATGGGACGTCAAACTCCTCCTTCACACGGCTCTCTCTCTAAATGACTTATTTTGTTCTTTCCTTCTCCTCACAATATTTGGTAACCCGTAGCTGACTAACCAATTCCTATAGACACATGCCACACTAATAATCAAACTTATCTCATTGCCATGCGCAAACCCATTACCACATGCATACCTCCCACAAGCTAATACCAACATCTCCATGCAAACTAATATGTATCTACATATACATAATAATCTACATATACATAATAAATTATACTTTCATTAATTGTATAAAAGGTAAATCTAGTCAAAGCACCATTAAAAATGCTTAATTTGTAGGTAGTTTATGTACAGAAAATACGGGTATAACAGCTGAGATCAATGAGATGGGCTGGATCTCTTCACCTACATTTTTTTTCTTAATCCTCCGATGGTCGATAAATTACTTTGGTACTCGTTGAGCATTGTTTCTTCTTCTCTTTTTTTATGTTTACAATTTTTACTTGTTATGTTATGCCTTGCATCTTGAACATTAACTGTAGGCAGTCTTTGACTGCTTTTCCGAGGTATATTTTAAGAATGATTATCCGAAACTATATGATCTGACGGTTCCCTGCTGTGTGGCCAGAGGACCAGCTGATAAAGACAAACCAAACGAACATACTGATTAGGTCTCTAACTCTGAAGAAACAGAAGGCAGAGTCCTGTTCGAAGGATGTAAAGGGTTCAACTGCAAATGAGGCATCTAGAAAGAGGTGTTTAGGCTTGTGTTTTATTCTTAATTTCCCATTTTCTATGGACATCCTTAAGTGATTTGCGTCTGTTTGTTTCACGTGTGCATATTAGATTTGTTGGATTTCATATTCTTCATCCTGTCTTTTACATTTTTCAGGCCTGGAGAAAGAGCATTGGATGGAAGGGCTTCAGCTAAGAGGGCTGCGACCGACACTCAAGTTGGTTCTCCACAAGGTGAGCTGTGTTTTATTAACCTGCATTATTGGTCAACTAAAGGTGGGATCATCGGAAAATAAATTGTGACGTAAAAGGAGATTTCTGGAATATGCTTTTTGCAGGTGCAGTTCTTTCGTTCTTTCTTTCATTCCTTCTTCTTTCTCATCTTCAGCTTTCTATTTTTATACTCGTATATATTTTACCTTTTTTCTGGTTAGTTCCTGGACAAATTTGATTAGTGTAAGACTGTAAGGATATTGACATACCATTCATTTCATAGTGAAGTTGGACGCTTCATACTCACAATATTTGTTCTTTCCCATTCCAATTGTGATTTCTGCAGCACGGTCCTTTGATGTTGAGGGACTGCATATCTTGGGTCTTGGCATTGGAAGTGTGGACATTTTGAAATTCCCTGAATATACTTCCTTTGCTTGTGATTGTGACAAGCTTAAAGACCATTTTATACTTGGAGGCTATTGTCCTCTAAGATAGTTCACATTCAACGTGACAAACTTTCAAGTAAAAACAAAGCGCGAGAAATTTATTTGGGACTTGGGAGATGTCCGTCTTTTTCATACGAGTACTAAAAAGTTTAATTAAGTTTTTTCATAAATTTCTGCTCCGTCAATTGTTCCTGTTGTGGTGCAGTCATCTCAAATCATTCCTTTAGGACCAAATTCCAATGCACTGTGTTTTATTTTCCTCTTTTATCTTTTGGTAAATATCAATATTGTTTTGTATAGTGTCCCATTTGATATCTTATGGCATTTTGATCATGTAGAAGGGTCCAGATCTCGTGTACCTGAGAAGGATTTCCGGAGTTTGACTGTAGAAAGACTCCGTGCTCTTTTGAAGGAGAAAGGTCTTTCTCCTAGAGGAAAGAAGGTGAATATTTTTTTTCTGTCATATGATATATACAGTGCCATTAGTGGGAAAGTTAGTTAATGGGTTTAACAACCAAAGAGATTCACTGTCTCTCTATAGACTCGAACCCCAGACCTCTCCTTGCAAGCAGAGTTGAGATTCTCAGGGCCTTAGTCAAACTTGTAAAATCGAGGCCCTAGTTCTTTTAACAAAAATAAAAGGTAATTGATTTTCACACCCCCAAATTGTAATCCACACCCCTTTTTTGTCTTTTAGTGAATTTTTTACACAAAAAGTTCACGAAAAAACAAAAAAGGAAGTGTGGATAACAATTTTGGGTGTGGAAATCACTCGCCAAATAAAAATAAACCTCAAAAGGAAACAAAAACATATAAAGAATGGAAAGATAAACTGCTTTGAGTGAGAATTGAACCTTGAACCTGTTGGATAGCTTAAACTTACCATTTGGCCAACTACCTCCGTTGGGAATGAAAGTTCTAGTTAAATATATAGTGTTACATATCTATGTATACCTATTTGGGGCCTTAATTTTGGACCAAATTTCGGGGCTTAAGTCCGCGGCCTTAGCTCAGGGCCGGCCTTGCTTGCGAGGGGTACAACCAGATCAAATTTTCCTGACGTTTTATTCTTCTTGTGCAACTGTGTTCCACTATTCACATGGAATCATTGGGCAGGATGAACTGATTGCACGATTAAGAGGCTCATGAATTTTAGAGTGAGAGACGAAGAATTTTTGAGACAGAAGAAAATTCTGAAGAATTCAAGAGGTGGGTGGATTAAGTTGCTTTCTGTATCCGAACGACAACTCACGTGACGAGAACGTAGAAGATTTTCTTCTTTCCATGTTAACTTATAGCATGTCATGGGACTATTTTTTGGGGATAGAAGAGTTGTCAACATTCAACACAACATTTTTGTATCATTTTCGTGTAATTGTAAAATTGATTTTGGTATTTTATTGGGTTAGATTCTCCTACCGGGCAATGCAAGTTTTACAAAAAAAAAAAGAATTCCCGGTTTCGATCAAGAATCCTTGAGGAACTCATGATCCTTAAGTCACTACTCATCATTGCATGCCGACTAGGCAAAAAGACAGTATCAATGGTCATTAAACTCGGGGTTGGTTGAGGCATGCTGCTGCGATCGCCATTGCTCTCCAATCCATCAATCGTTCTTCAATTACAATTCTGCATCTTTTTTTTTTTGAACCAAATTACAATTCTGCATCTCTTTTTTTTTTTTTTGAACCAAATTACAATTCTGCATCTATTGCTAGGCCATCATTCATTTGGAGGTACGAGGCGGGGGTTGATTTACCCCCATAAGATCTGTTGAGATTCATTTTCCAAAAGTGCCATTTTGACCCATATTTTTTAGAGAAACATAAAAAGAAAAACACTAGATTTGGGTAAAACAAAAAAGGGTTTATCATTAGAGAGAAAGCCTTCACTGGTGACAGAGAAACTTTTGACCCAAATATAGGTCATGGAGATACTCTTTACTGGTGCTATTCTGCTTGCTAGGGCCTTGCATTGTATAAGGTGGCTCAGCTCAATCCATCCTTTTTATCCCATGTAAAATAACAAAAACAATCCACCCTGGTGCTGTGCACAGCACGACCGTCCGATCATGTTTTGGACGGCCTGTCGTAGAAAAGAGCAACATATTTAGTTCGAGAAGAAATCACCACTGCCGCATTAGAAAAACCAGTGATTTATGTCTCTATACTTGGTTCTTTACAATATGAAATTTACTACTATCATATGTGTGGTTCTGCAGACCTAATTTCCTTTCTTTCTAAGTTCTACTTGGTTCAAGAATGAATAAAAGCTACATATTCAATTTTCAAAAATGACTCATGGCTGCTCTTTCCTCCCTTTGTTTTTCAATCCCATAAAGCAACCTCCAAAACTAAACTTCCTCCACTTGCGGCCGCGTCTCCCTCCTCCACCACTTTCTTCAGTCTCCGATGGAGCCGGATTATCCGCCCCGGCAGCCCCACCTCCAGCACTCTCTTTAGTCTCTGGTGGAGCCGGATCATCCCTAGCAGCCGCACCTCCTTTCACAACTTCAAATAGGAAGTGTCGCGGTCTTGAAGGCCCGACGGGTTTATAAAACTTAATCACATCCCCATCTCCCAGATTGTTCTGATCCAGAAAGTCCTCCTCCAATACTATCATGTACAAAGTATGGATCCTACCAGAGGCCGAGATCTTCACGCGCCATTCCTCGTTTTCAGCATTGGTAAAGTACAGCCTCTCCAAGTGATGAGTTTGAGCTGGGATTCCAAGTGCACTGAAATGTTTCCTCGCTTCGTCCACGGGAACAATTAGACTCTTCATAATGATGGCAATTTGATCCAATTCCAGCTGAAACAAGAAATTTTCGGGTATGAATTCCGGAAAGCTCGCAATCTCCTGAGAGATAAATTTCACAAAATCAACCAGGTAATGCTGATCTCGCTCAGGGTGGAGAGGCCTGTAGAACCTAACCATGTCCTTAGCTTTTAGTTTGTTAAGGCTAGCAATCTGCGGCCACCATGTGCTTCCTATCGCGAAGGTGAATTCCTTTCTATCATAATTCACTGTTGCCAGCTCACTGGTGTTGCAAGGATTGGTAATTTGTATAGTCTCCTCGTTACTTTATCGATCATCTTCTTTTCTCGACGCAGCTTAACGTAGCACAATTTTCCATTCCCATATACCTTTCTGTATATCGATCACTAATGAATGTCTGTGTCCAAGAAAGCTTTACAAGAATGTCAAGAACGAATTTTCTATGAATAAAGTTCGTTTGTGGGTTATCTTAATTAACTTCATTCAATGAATCAAAAAGTATCATTGAGAGATTATAATTCACAAACGTTAGTAGAAGAACACAGTTCAAAACAAAAAACACCCATATGAAAAGAACAGAGTTCGCTACATACTGCATGGTTGCGCATACAAATGTTAATGCATATATAGATACATATAAGGTATCAATTACATCAAAGAAACCATAATAATCTTCGGTTTTCTCGGTGAAGAAACAGGTATATCAGAAATCAATTACATCAAAGAAGCCATTAATAATCTCGGGTTTTTTCTCGGTGAAGAGACAGGCATAAGAAATTTACCCCCACTCGAATTTTTTTCTGGGTTGCGTCATTGGAAACTTGTCAGAGCAACTTGAGGACGATGCAATCCCTTCTGAGGATAAGCCTTCCAAATTCTCTCCTCCTTCTTCTTGTTTTGAATGCTGTGTCTCTGTATCTCTATTTTCAGACTCTTTTTTTTTTCTCTGTTTCTTTCTTGAATGTGTTTTGAGTAGGTTAGATGGCTGAGAGAGAGAGAGAGAGAGAGAGAGAGAGAGAGAGAGAGATGGATTCGTTCATTTTAATATATATAGTTTCAGGTGATCGTGAGAAGTAGCTTTCAAGAATCAAGAACCCGGGTGATGGGTAGTTACTGTTATTCTTGAACTATACCTGGCAGTTAAAACGGTTGGCAGAAACGTGTTATTTATCAACTCTGCTACGCATACACGATGCACGTGTACGCATGTTCACGAACACATTTGGACCGTCCATTTCAAGAATCGGTGGCCCGGATTTTAGATAAACTCTTCCATGTTAAAATCCAGACCTTCGAAAATATGCATGGACGGTCAAGATGCACCGTCCGTGCATTTTGCATTTTGCATATTGAATTTTTGTTTATTTATTTATTTTTCCTTTCGTAAAAAAAACGAAGACTTTCTGATAAAAGAATTAAATAAATAGAACAAATTAATTACCCAATTGATAATCTCATTCATCCACATTTTGAGTAGAGAAGGATTTTTTTCTTCTTTTTTCTTTTGGATTTGTTCCGACAAAAAAAGAAGTCTTGATGCCCTAATTGACATGGTATGAAGTCACAAGGAGAGGGATATCCTTTGAAATAAAACACGAGGCAAAAGAACTCTTGGGAGTTTATCTGGTTAAAGAAATTCTTGATCCATGCTCGTGGAGGCTGGAGCATCGTGTGCTCCAAGAGCAAATAATAATTTTTCCTTTTGATCATCAATGCTATGACTTCCAGTGTGCTATTTTTTTTTTTGAAAAGCAAAAGAGATTTTATTAATCAAATATCGAAGATACAGGATTAAACGGGGCAAAAGAAAACAAGAAAGCGAGGAGGGGGAACCCAACGAGGGTGACACCCCACTCGACGACAATCAATTGCCTCTCGAGACCCAAAGACCAAACAACCCAAACAAAGAGGCTGGCAAGAGGCCAACAGAAAAACACCCCAAAAAGAAAACTCTCCAACCACAACAAAAGACCCCGCAAAAGCTCAACACCTCAATGAAGACATAAACCCTCCTTCTTTCCCCTCCTCGGCCAACCTGGCTCTATATCGCGCTTCCTCCATTTCTTCCATTTGGGCATACTTGCTAATTACTTCCCCTTCATCACCATCATAACTAACTTGAAAATTCGTCGTTGGGAGTTAGTTATGATGGTGATGAGGGGGGGTAATTAGCGACTTTTCAAATTTCCACGATAGTGTACTATGCCATTGCCCAAGTTGTCTTTATGTTTTTGTGAATCAAAGAATGGAAGCATTGGACTACAAAATGCTAAGGAGCTTTCGATCGCTTAATAAGTGCCTAATTTTGCAAGGAAGTCTAGCAATATACCACTCACTCTTCTCATTTTGAAAAGAAAAAAAAAAACACACTTTTCTCCGGGTGCTGGTATTGCCAAAACAGTAACCCCAAGGGGTTGGCAAAGTGATTTGGCTTTGGGACTTGGGGGTTTGCTCTCATCTAGGATCTCAAATTCGATTCCCCTTGTCAGCAATCTCTTGGGCCCACAAGGGTTATGCCCGGTCGTTACCTTCAGGGCCCTTGAATGTTTTGTACTGATGCTACTCTTGCCAAAACAGCTTTTCCCATCTTTTGTACGTCAATGTTTTTAGGAACCGTACTGGAATTACACCTTTTCTATGATTTTACATAGTAACTCAATTGATAATCTACCATCGTAACACATCTTCGCACATCGACAAGGCAAAAAGATAGATGGATGTCAATAAGCTTGGGTTTGTTGGGGCATGCTGCTGTGATCTCCATTGCTCTGCAATCTATCAACAATTCTGCAACTATTGCTAGGCCAATGTTCATTTTGGCGGGGCGAGGACTTCATTTCAAGTTTACCCGAACCAAAAGGCACACCAGGTCTGATACTTGGTAAATGGATTCATTTGTGTATGATATTTGGCTGCTGGGCACCCGGTCTCATTTCTCAGCACGGGCACATCAACCGAAACGCCAAAATCACCAACAATGAAAAGAAAATGAAGACGGAGAGACATGAGAAAACAACAGACATCATCTACCAACATGAGAAAACAACAGACATCATCTACCAAAAAAATACTACAAAATTATGCACCAAAGTGGATGTGTAGTACATATGACATGATACGCATCCAAGGGAAGTCGAGTCTAAATGAATCCATGATGGAATTTCAGCCCAATATCTATTGCTTGAATGAAGACATCTAGACGGTCCACTTTTGTTTACTGATATCAGTTCTGCACCTAATCAAAATTAAAACACCAGTTATACATGTGGATGAGACTAACAAATACATTCGCAGTTCCGTTGCTACCCAGAAATCCAATGAAATAGGATAACATTTTATGAGTACTCAATATGCATGAAATGCCTTCAATCAGAAACACTGCGTAAGAAAAGGAATATTTCCAAAATACGGTCTTCAGCATTACAGTGACATTTCTAATTAAAATAGCGCATGGGAAACCATGAAGTAATACTCCTACAAGTTAAATAAAACTTCAAGCAACAAGCCACTAAACATAATCTCCCCATCCGAGAGTATCCAATTCCTATTTATGTCCAACTACATAAAAACATATTGCCCCAAAGCAAGGCAAGATAGGTTAGTAAAGGCAAAAGTAGACACATTGAAAACCATACCATCCCATCAGAAATCCAGTAATTCCCTAACTAGGTGCTTCCAGGAGCATCACTTCCAGTAGTAGACTTGCGATTCAGGTACCGAATAACAGCGTCTTCAACCCAAGGTTGATTGTAGAAGTCAGACCGGCGTTCTTTCTCTGCATTCTGACTAGCATCTCCGGCTGCAAGCTTCAGATCCCTGCTCTGAGAAGTAATTAAAGCATTGATAAAATCCGCAGGAGACTGACTAAACCCGAGAAAGAAAGCCCGCCGCCGGCGGTGTTCATGGATCTTCTTTATAGCACCAGAAATTGCTTCGTCACAAGCATCAATCTCCTTGTGCTTCTCCAAATTTGCCAAGAAGGCGGACATTTCCCTCTCCAGTGATACAGGAACGTCAACCAGCACATCATAACAAGTATTCCCAGTTGGGTTATTCCCAGAAAGCTTGATCCTATGCTCCAAATGTATAGGTTGTGGCGGAGTTAACTGGTGCGATATCTTTTGGGAAACTGTGGAAAATTTCACCTTATCTTCCCCAAACACTTTCCGGAGAGGTGTATCACAAATAAAGAAGGAAGGATCACTTGGAATCTGTAGCTTCCTTATCTTCACATAATGCCAAAGTGCAGCTATAACCCTTGGTCGGGTTTCCACCTCGATTCCAAGAACTTCTGTCAAAGCTGGTGAAAGTTTGAATTTCTCAGGCGTATAATTCATTTCTAGCCTTATAATCGCAGTAAATTCCTTATCCCCTTTTCTTTTCACCTCAAATCCCTCGTGAAGTGAAGGCGAACGAGTACTTTCCCACAAAATTACATGATTGTCTGGATAGATATTCTGATCCAAATAAATAGTAATCTTCTTGAAAAAAGACGAGAGTTTTGGATACAAAGCATTCTGTTTCTGCGCCATCCCAGAAGCACTAGTATCCATTCCATCTTCCAAAATCCTCCCAATTATCTTCAGGGACCAAGAAGGCGGCTCCCCGTTCTTCTCAGGGATCATTTGCGTCTGGTTCGCAAAAGTGTTGAAAACATACAACCTGAGCGTCTTCTGAACACGAGGAGGGTTTTTCAGTGATTCTTGAATATCAATCTTCTTTCTCGCAAGGGCAGCATCAACCCTAGTCTCGAATTCAAGCAACTGAGTATAAAGAGCCGATTCTGGCAAAATCGCCGCTACTTTATCCGGAATCTGCTTCTCAGGAAGCTTCTGCTTCTTCCGACGAGCAGCAGGGGTTAACTCCATAGTTTTCAAAGGTGAACCAGTGTTAGCACCGGAGGAACCAGGAGGCCTAGAAGGCGGCTTCTGAGGGGGTCGCTTGGTGCTCCCAGTTCCTGGAGTAGAAATCAAGGGCGAAGAACCGCCGACATTACCAGACCCAGAATTCTGTAACTGGGAAAAGGGCTGGGCTTGGGACTGCAACTGGGCTCTGAATTGGGCGTGAGCTGCTTGAGCTTGAGCTTGGGCATGAACCTGGGCATACTGTGCCTGAGCCATAGCTTGAGCTTGAGGCTCAGACAATTGGAAATGGCCCGGAAAGTGAGACCCGCCATGTGTTTGAGATTGTGACTGTGAGAGCAAATGGGTTTGCTGGTTTATAGGCATAGATTGCTGGGTTGCTCCTAAATTTCCAAAATGGGTTGGAACCCCAGTATTCTTTACTGGGTTATTGTTACTCGATGACATCTTGACGTACAAAGTCACGCCCAATAGCTTACGGTTTAGACAATTTAATCGAGCAATAAATCCTCTTGTAAATACCTAAGTCCAAGTGACAAACATAGAACCCTAATCCACAATCAGGCACCCCCTCCTTGTGTGTGGATCAGACATCCGAATACTCTTTCAAGGACCGATTATTTACTGGCCACAAACATATCATGTTTAAACAATTAAATTGAGTATGAAAAACAGCAAACAGAGATACAGGAGAGAGAGAGAGAGAGAGAGAGAGAGAGAGAGAGAGAGAGAGAGAGTACCTGATTCGAGTTTGGGGTGGTTCTACCATGGGTCGACTTACAAAGGAAACCCTAGAATTTGATCCAACAGCGGGACCCTGTTGCCTTCTATTCGGGTATTTTCCTGGTTTAAAATTTGGGAAAATTTCACCAATGGTCTCTCAAGTTTGTATGAAGTCTCAATGTTGTCCCTATAGTACCTATTTAGTAGTATTCATCTTGTTTGGTTCGGGTCTCGAAACTCGAATTTTAAGGCTGAGTTTGTCAAAAAGTTTTGATTTTATGTGATTTCAAATTTTAGCACCCAGATTGCTAAAATGGGATTTTCCCATAAAATCACCACCTAGATTTCATGGGATTTCTCATAAAATCTTTTAGGAAACTTAGCCTAAATTATTTCTGAATCGTTATTCCTATTTTTCTCTAATCATTATCTCTATTTTTAATTTTTATTCTCATTTCTCTCTCTATCTCTCTTTAGAGCATCTCCAACCCATGGATTTTTCTTCAAAATGAAGAACAGAAGTGACATATCAATGGGAGATTTTGTAATTTATGTCATCTTTTGCTCAAATGGTTGTGCTTTTGGAGGGACCCATCCTCCTTTTTGGAGAATCGGTTCTTCAAATTTTGTTTTGATTCTTCAAATTTGAGGAACCAAAATAAATTTGAAGAATGGATGTGACAGGAAGAAGGAGAGGTCCCTCTAAACAGTACAACTTTTTGAGAAAAAATGGGTATAAATTACAAAATCTCCCATTGATATGTCACTTCCGTTCTTCATTTTGAAGATTGGTAGGAGATGCTCTTAATCATTACCCCTATTTTCAATTATTTTTTTCATTTCTCTCTTTACTCAAAACCGAAACCGAATAAAGTCATTGTGTCAATTTCGTTTCACTTTACTTTCTTTTCTTTGTAGGCCAATTTGGAGTACAAATGCCGTAAAAAATGAAATAAAGATAAACAAAAAATAAGTAGTTGGCTTATTAAGCCAAAATAGTATGCATAAATAATTTACTTTCTCTTTTAGTTGCTTTTTTTTTTAATCTTTTTCTACAAAATAAATAGTCAAGTGGAATTGCAATAAATTTTATTTCTCAATCACATGTAAGATCATACATTATCCTGATTAAAAAACACAATTTTATTTTTTTATATGTCGGACAAAAGGTGAAGACAACGAAGATAAAGGGTACTTCGGTGAATCACCCAAACTCGACACATGCTTCACTGCTTCAGTGGTGCATCCCATTGTCCGATCAGAAATTCAATACAGACAAGGACACTTTCTCCATTTATTAAAAATTTCATTGACATTGTGGTAATTTGGTGTGAGATGGCTTGGCTTAGGATTAGTAATAGTGTAATACCTTGTCCAGGGGTATTACCAATCCCATGAAACGTGGTATGACTAGTCCCTTGTTACCTATCTTTAGTTAGGGGTGGGCGTCGGGTCGTGTTCGTGACGGGTCGAATAGGGTTCGTGTCAAATCGGGTTCGTGTCGAATTGACCTGCTTTACTAATCGTGTCGAAAAACTGAATGCTAACCCAACCTGCTAATATTCGTGTCGTGTTCGGGTTGACACGATTAACTTGTAAACGACTTATTTAGACAAATTTGACCCGAACCCAACACGAATTGCCCAACACGAATTGACACGATTAATTCGTGTCATTCTCGGGTTATGCGGGTTAATTCGTGTCATTCTCGGGTTACCGTGTCGACACGAATAAACGAACAGGTTAATTCGTGTCATTCTCGGGTTATGCGGGTTGAGCCCGAACCTGACCTATTTACTAATCGTGTTCTTGGGTCGTGTCGTATACGTGTTTCGTATCAGAAATACTCAAACTAAACCCACTAACTTCGTGTCGTGTTCGGGTCGTGTTATCGTGTCGTGTCATAAATTTTCACCCCTATCTTTAGTTCAGTTTGTTACATTTAGGCCCTTTATAATTTGTGAAAATGTAACCAATATATTATGAGATGTTCATGATTATTAATTCATAAATAGTAGAGCATCAACGTCATGATTATTGTAGATTAGACATCAACAACTCAGTGATCGGATTTTTATTAAAATAGAAGATAATTTTAAATTTTAGGGGTACTTAAATATAAATTATGTTCGACCATGAGATTTCCATTATTCGATTGACTTAAATTTTGTTACGGATGCAATACTCGTCGAGCTATAAAACATGAATGGTTTAGATTCAATTTTGTGTATAGAGGATGGACTGTTTAAATTTAAGAAAGAAGAAGAATCAAGGGAGAAGAAGAGGACATATTAGACTTGAAGTCACTTTTTATTAACGGTGCAACCATTATTTCCGTTATTCAGTGCACCTACACAAATTCTCAAAGGCTGCAAATGAACAAAGCGAACCAAATGGAGTGTAACGACCCAAACCACATGGGTACAAGTGAAGATTGCCTTTGAAGTTTTTGTAAATTATAGGAGTAAATATTTAGGTACCCCACCTTGTCACAATCAATAATATGTTTACCATCACACAAATTTTTTTTTGATAATTGGATAATAAATCACATATCATAAAGTTTCTTTGTACAAAACTTGCTATTTCGGACCCATTCAAGTGGTCATAGACATGCCCCATGATTAACCGTCGCGTAACAAAAATAAGGAAAAGCCCAATAATGAATGAATGGTCTGGGTTGTTTGAAAAGCCCAAATCAAATCAAGTAAAACCCCTCCTCTAGGGTTTCTCTTTCCCCCCCTCTCATATATCCCAAAACCCTAGCTCTTTTCCCTTGGATTCGGCCATTCGGGGTTCCAAGCAGCAGCAGCAGCCATGGTTAATTCTCTCTCCTGTTTCGTTTATCTGCGCGTATAGATATAGTTGTATATGTATTTGAACGTAATTTGTTGTCGTTCTGTATATAAATTTCAGGTTAAGTACTCGAGGGAACCGGACAATCCCACCAAGTGTAAGTTGGCCGATTGGATTTCCGGTTTAGTTTTCGTGAGAAATGAGAAGCTGAGGGGAACATTAACTGGTGTTGATATCTACTGTTTCCCTCCGTTTTCTCGGTAGCCAAACAGCGCAGTTGTTCGTCATGTATCGGTGATTCTTTTTCGTTTGCATCTGATTTTTGGTTTTTTGTCTTGTATTTCAGCTTGCAAAGCTAGGGGCTCCGATCTCCGAGTTCATTTTAAGGTATGATTGTTGTTCTTCTGGATTTTTTTTCGAAGTAGAAATGAAGGATCGGATTCACTTCCCTGCTATATTATTTTCAGGCGTTTGGACTCAGTAATGGAATTACTAATCCTATACTTTTGGGGACTTTGTATCACTAATCGACACAATACTAATAATTTGTTGTGTAAGTTGTAACACCTACCATGGGTATTTTATTTGCTAATTATTAGTATAACCGACCAAGGCCTTATATCACGTGCAAGATAATGTTTAATGCTTCATGACTCGACATGGTACTTCCTAAGTTGCCAATTTTGTAGTCGGAGCAGGAGCGAGAGCGTGTGAATATCCTTCGTAAAATTCCTTCTGAGGAGTAGCTCTAAAGCATGTCTACATGGATATATGTTAGATTAATGTAGCTTGATTTGTTATCTTCTTATGGGATACCCAGACAAATCAAATTCTACATCATTTGGGATTCAAAGAATGAGCAGGACTAGTCAGTTATTCTACTAAGGGATCCAGTTATCCCACTGGAACTTTACTATCCCTGTATCCCTCATCGAACACTGACAAAGGTCTTAAGCTCCCCCTGTATTATAAACACACTATCCCACATTGAACACTAACGAAGGTCTTAAGCTCTCTTTGTTTTATTAAGACAGTACATGAAGTAAAAGTCCAGAGGCCCTACCTTAAGGCGATGTGTGGTGAAGCTGGACATACCTTCGGAATGCCCTTTAAAGTAGCACAGTAAACTTTTCTTCAATGAACTGTGTAGACATGGCAGGTGGGGCCGTGTTGCAGGAAATGTCGTGGCTTCAAATAGTCATGAATTATGAAAACTTGAGATGCCAATTCATAATTCGAGCTGTGAATTTTTAACAAATTTATGTTGGGTTTCGAACCCATAGTAGTATTGTATCTGGCTATCTGCTAATGGTTGTTAGCTTGTGAACCATCAACGGGTCTTAACTTCTGATTAAGGAATTAGTAGTCAGGGTCAAAATTTTGTTGCTTTTGTACTCAACCTGATGAAAAAAGCAGGATCCATTGCCTTTTGTGAAATGGGTCTTTCGTTGACTTCAGGGAAATTATCACATTATTATTGGGTGAACCTCCGTGAGCCTGTTAGTGACTAAAGGTTCAATAAATAATGGTACATATCAACTCCTACCCAGGTCTTAATTTGTCCATAAATAGTTCACGTGATCTATTTTTAGGTAGCAGTGTTTTGTCAAGTAACGTGGTATAGTTGCTCCTAGTTGGGAGATGTTGACCTCTCTTTCCCTACTCTTAATACATGCTAAAGGCATAAAAAGAATAGGATAGATATGAAATACTCTGCACACGCATATGGAAATTGCGGAAGAAGCAACTGTGCCGGGATTGATAGTTTGTGAGATACATATGTGGTGACCCTCCACTTTTGAACTATAGGATGCTTTTTGTTTATTTGTGTGAAGAAACTAAATGTACAATCAAATTAGAAGTCCCATAGCACCCATGGGCCATGGCTTTCAAATAACCAATGTGATTACAACGAGGAGTCTCGTGTTAATTTGCCTTCGTGCTTGGATCCTTCAAGAGTTAAATTACTAAGACAAGTCGAGTCTTTAACATTGCTGATTTTTCTCGCTTTGTACCATTCTGTTTCCACCAAGTTGTCTGAAACCAAGTCTACAATGGATGGGGAACACCTGTTACCAAAAGCTACTTAGAACCCAAAATATCCAAACGTTGGCTCTTATCATGTAATATGTAGTTTGGTCTAGCTTATGGGCAGGTGTGGTTCTACCTTAGTTATACCCCTATATATCATGATTGACATTTGCCACGGGTCATCTTCTTTGTTTAGGTCCAGAATAGCAGAAGATTTGGTTTCTTTCTGTAATCATTTTAATATGCATGACTTAAGTTTATGTACTTTACTTCCAGAATACAAGAGAGACAGCCCATGCAATTCGAAAGTTGCCTCTGGTCAAGGCCAAAAGGTACTTGGAGGACGTTCTAGCCCACAAACAAGCCATACCATTCACTCGCTTCTGTCGTGGAGTGGGGCGAACTGCTCAGGCAAAGAACCGCCATTCAAATGGACAAGGACGTTGGCCTGTTAAATCTGCAGGATTTATTCTGGATTTACTTAAGAATGCTGAGAGCAATGCAGAAGTATGTGTAGTAAAACTCTCTCTCTCTCTCTCTCTCTCTCTCTCTCTCTCTCTCTCTCTCTCTCTCTCTCTCTCTCTCTCTCTCTCCGGCTTGAACTTTGCTTACGGGCTACGGCAATCATGTATGTTGCTGACGTGTTTTTTTTTTTTTTTTTTTATGTTCAGGTGAAAGGTTTGGATGTCGAGGCCCTTTATATTTCTCACATCCAAGTGAACCAAGCCCAGAAGCAGAGGCGCCGTACTTACCGTGCTCATGGAAGAATCAACCGTAAGTAACTGAATCTGGTATTTCTGTAAATGTTAATTAGTTATTTGCTGTTAATAACATATTATGTTTTCTTTTGCAGCCTATATGTCATCTCCCTGCCATATTGAGTTAGTTTTATCTGAGAAGGAAGAACCAGTCAAGAAGGAGGTAATTCATTGAAACCCTCTTTCTGATCTAAATGTGCAAGAACAGTGGGTTTGTTTTTATCCATTTATGTGTGGCCCTCTTATGGGTTCGTCGTTCTGCAGCCTGAGATGCAAGTGGCTTCAAGTACCAAGAAGAGCCGAGGTCTACGCAGTGGCGCTTCTTCTTGAAGGACATGAGTAATAGCCACCTGATTCCAGATTGTTTGGTGGATGTTCATCTCTTTTGTCCTGTGGTGTTCAAAACTTTTCCTTTTGTTGGGTTTGCTATTTTCAGAAAGATGATTGTTTTCGTTTTGTTTAAGTTAGTGAATTGCTATCAGCAGAGACGTATGACATTCCGATGGAATTTCGTTTTCCTATTGAGTAGTTTTGTCAAATCATCCGTTTAAACTTTAAATGCTCTCTCTCTCTCTCTCTCTCTCTCTCTCTCACACACACACACACACACACACTAGTTGATACTAGTGATCCATGGATACTGCTCTAGTACACAACATTTAGTTGACAGTGGGGTTACTCATTCTGGTTTGGCTGTCATGTTTCGGTTCCTAAACTATTTTGCGAAACAGTTTGAGACCATGATGCGATAAATTTCTCTATACCTGAGCATTCACCAAAAAAATTGTCACGCTACACATGGAACTCTTTTTTTGGGCACCAACATAATGGAACTTATTAATTTTTCCCGTGCCGAATTAAAAAAAAAAAAGTTACTGACTTTTCTCTGAGCGTACTGCAATTTCACTCCATCAAACCAGCAAGCCTACAGGAATCCTGTGTAGCACTGCTTTGCCTCTTAATGTTACAGAGCATCATTTCTATTGGTCTCTAATCTGCGACACTCCAGAACACATTACTTGTGTAGCACATCAGATGGATCAAAGTACAAAATCTATATATATAAGATAATTTGAGCAACAAAATTCTTCAATGTGTTTATCACATCAGATGGATCAAAGAACAAAATCTATATAAGATAATTCGAGCAACAAGTTTTTGAAGAATCGCATGAGCAAATTGTCCTCGTAAGAACCACAATTGAGAACAAAAACATCGGAAGGCTTGGCATCAAAGCTTTTATTGCACTGACGTACAAGTTTCAAAGTTGTACAGCTTCGAGAAGTTTCTCATACACCTGCCTAGCAGACAAATCCTCCACCTGGTTTATAAAAATCAAATTTCAGCAAATTATGCCCAGAAAAGTTCCGTACGCAGATATTACCATTATTCATATCAAGGAGAAACAACAAAACAGAATGAGGTAGTATGACCAAAATAATTAAAAGAGGAAGAATATAACAAAGATGGTTCTTAAGGGCAGAGATGAGACCAGTTTGACACTTCAACAAATATGGTCCAATAAATGTCATATTACAATTACCTTGTGCTTAATTCAGAAAATGGAATCTACTGCATACGCTTTTAAACCTAATAAAGCAACTCACTCCCTGTCATCCCTCTCTTCATATTATAAATCCTAGTGGTCACTGGCCATCCTCTTCCAGATCGAAATCCAGGAAAGAGTCCCACAATAAGCAGGCATATATGATGATATGACTACTGGTTTTCGTATAGATAAAAGGGAGGTATTTTATGACTGGAGTAAGGGCATGATGTTTGTAGCCCCAAATAATCAAGAACACGAAACTCATGGTGTACCAATAGCTTGCGGTTAAGTAGGTTATGAGAATCACAAACTGCACTTCCCATCAACAGGAAAAAAGAAAACAAAGCTCAAAATGTGAACACAGGATGGAGAGAGACTCAGTTATCGACAGTGACTTGACTCACCACAAGGAGCTTTGATTTGTTATTCCAACCTCTCTGAAGGGTCATCTGGCTCAGTCTCAAATCCAACACCTGAATGGAATAAGTAAATAGGCTAAGCTCAACAACTTAAGTCAAAATTCAGGAGTGTCAGACTCTGGCTTGTTAGATTAAGATTTAAGCATCAAAGATTACTTTGCCCATTAATTCTAGAAGTTCATTATTAGCTTCCCCACGGGCTGCAGGTGCAGCTACAGTCACTCGAACATCATCGGCATTCACTCCTGTATGAATGAATCCAAACATGAGATTCTATGGTCAACGAAAATACTATATGCGCTCGTGTAGTTGTGGTGTCGGTTTTGGTATTAACAGCCAATCATGAAGACAGTGTTCTATAATTTTGAAATGCAGACTCTCTTCTTGCCATGGATTTGTTAAATGAGACGACTCAACTCTTGGTGCATGGCGAATGAAGCACACAGCAGTTAATCTAGTGATCTCTGGATCCCCTCTTTCAAACATTTAAGTTTGAAGGTCACTGTAATTTTTCATATTCACAAACCCTGGTGATTCCAATCAAGTACTTAGGTCAAGTTCTGTGAATTTGAAGAAATACTGAGCCAGTTGGAACACAATTTTGAGAAGGATAACACGAAATGGCAATTTTGAAATACAGAGTCTTTTGCTTAAGCAGACAATGATTTGGAAAATCATGGAACTTTCCTTTCTTATCAAATCCAATAAGAGAAATAAATTTGGAGGCCGCATGCAGATTTTATCATCAAATTATAAACCACAGATTTTCGCATTAAAAGAAACAGGAAACACAACTCACCATATACCGGTGCGTGTCAAAATAACATCTAGAAATCAGAGGATGAATTTAAGAATCAGCTTACTTGTGACTGCTGACCGTTGTGCACGATCTTCCACTTCTATTGCCACCTGAACAAGTCCTCCTTCTAACTGTGATATGCAAGGGGGCACAGGGGCATCCTAGAACACAATAAGCAATACCAGAACATAAAGGTCCTACCGTGAATTTACGATGTTCAGGAATAAGGAAAACCAGAGGAGTATAAATCAAATACTGTGACAGACGTCAGAACAATGAAAGCGCCGGAAACTAAACAAGCCCATAACAAGCCACAGGAAGTAGTGAAATAAATGACGAGACCTCATGCTGATAGATGTATGGACGATGAAATACAGTGTCACTGTATTCATTACCTGAGGGTTAGTTTCTGCAGCAACTGTGCTAAGTGCACCATCAATAATGTATATCAAGGAGGCAAATTCCAAATCTTCTTCCGAGCGATAGCAAACAAACAGTCCACATCCCATGCAGTTCATACGGAACTGCTTCTCCAATTTCCCTTCCCCACTGGATCAGAAGGATAGTTGTTAATAAGAAGTCTTATTCCAGATTAAAAGACAGATGAACACATGGAAAAACCAAAAACATATAAACATTCAGCCCCAAAATACGCAAAATCAATGTGGCACAAGTAGGATTTGATCAGTAATAGTCCAGGAGAGATCCCTACATTTGGCTCGCAGTTCAGACAATCCTACATCTTAATGCCTTCAACCCTTCACCAAATCCAACTCTCAAGATCTTGGGCATGGAATCAAAGGACTCGGGACAGCTTTGGCTTACGCTGTGTCGTTCTCATTCAACTAAAAAGGTAACTTGTATAGTTATATGTAATGGTTTTAAACACCAACGCCAATTTGGCCAGATTTTCAAGCGGCTAATGGAAATGGTGGCCAATGGAAATGGCTTACAGTTCCCATACCCCTGCATGTAACCGCAAACAAACAGTGGATCAACAGATTATTGCAATGTCTTAAGGTCCATCACAATATCCAACCGAATGGGAGAGAGGATCCTTTTAATTTACACTGTTTACATCAACGTTAAAATTTGCAAGTTCGACTTACAAGTTTTAGATATACTTTCTGTTCACTTCCAAGCTAATCGACTGTAATCCAAATCATATGCAGAAATATTACCTTCTGCTACAGATAGAAACAATGAAACAAAATACTACTCTAAGCTGGCAGGTCAGGCTTTGCATGAGACATGCTACCCGGCTACAACACCGAAAAACAGTTGCAGAACAATGAAGTTACATCCCAATGCATTTTAGGATAACATTAAATTTTATACCCATCCACATGGCAATGAGAGAACTTACGCAAGAAAAAAAAATTTAGAGATTCACTTGTTTTCTAATTTCCTCTAAAGTTTTTGATAACTCAGACAGTATAAAAAGTGATCCTGAAACTACAAAGTAATGCGAGTCATGGAGACAAACTAGGAGATCAAGAAGAAATTACCGCTTAAGGAGAACTTTGCCTGCCTCATTTATATTGAGTCTTGCAAGATGCTTCTTCTTGTCCAGCACATATGCTTTGTCAGTTTTCCTCTTGGGCATTTTCTGCAACTGGGTGTCTTACAAAACATATACTTTAGCAGGCGAAAAGGGCCACAACATTGGAACACAAGAAATAAGAAAAACAAAAAATGACCCTATAGATTCCTTTTGTAAAGGTGCAATCTATCGCACTTGAAGAACCAGCTGATATGTGCAAAACTTCAACTATTTATTGATAGCAAAAAAAATGGCTCATGGCAGAGCCAGGCTCGATTTTGACCCAATGAACACGGGTGCCAGGACATTGCAAAAATTCAGGAGGCTTGAATATTCCTTAACTTGAGCTTTTGCCAAGGTTCTAAAACTCGCTAGGCGCTCCCATGGCGGCCGGACACCTTCTAGCTTCCAGGGCCAAGTACTCGACGCCTAGTTGGGCAATTAGTCAAGCTAGTCGGGCCAGTCGGCGAGGGGCCTTCTAGCACCTAGGTGGCGAGTACTTGGCCTTCCAGACCTTCGTTTAGAACACTGGCTTTTGCTCTCGTATTTCTCGACTGACTAGATTCTATACTAGTTTTTCCTTCGCATTCGCTTGCCATTCCTCTAATTTCTCTAGTTCTCCTCATCTTTTGATCCTGGTTGTTTTTTCACTTCTCATAGAAGTTACAACATTAAAAAATCACAACAAACAAAAGTTTACCAATAATTGATAATGAAGCAATTGGCACACACAGCTACCGGTTGATAAGGCCAGAACCGGTCACGGGTACGAGTGCGGCCATGCCAATCCAAACATCAATATAACGTCATTCCCCTCAACTATTTCTTGATATAAACCATGAAATCCAGCATATTGCCCCCTCAAAATCTTGATAACTTTACTTTGCCTCCTAAAAATTCGATTTCTTTTTTTACCATTATCTCCCGAAATTCATTTTCCATTTGGCGCGCTACTTGTAAACTTACTGAGTCGGCCACTGGATACGAGTATAAAAATCGAATTGCTAATGAAGATAGATGCACACATAATACAATACAATCAATCAAACAAGTAGGTCAAGTAGAGAGAGAAGAAGAAGAAATGGCCAACCAGTGATGAGGACATGAGACCCGCAGTGCTTGCAGTAATAGACGAAGAGGTCGGAGTCGGGACCTTCAGGTGCCGCGTCCTCGCTCGAGTATGTGTGCGTCGTCCTCTTCGGCATCCTCTCTCTCTCTCTCTCTCCTCTCTCTCTCTCTGTGGCTGCTGGCTGTTCAAAATTTTAATCTATTTTGAGCTCGAGTCGAGTCCAAATAATCAAAAATATTTTTGTTATTCTTGTACTGATATTATGATTGGCAAAAATATTGAGAATTTTATAATAGAAAACCACCCTAAGTTCGAGGTCGGCTTATTTAATACTATATTAAGGTGTTTGGAGCCGAGCAAGTGATTATATCAGAACTTTTATATAAATGGTGTTTGGAGCCGAGCAAGTGATTATGTTAGAACTTTTATATAAATGAGCAGAGATACAAGTAATTTTTGAGCTATGAGTGAAAAATGAGCCAAGTAGGTGACTTGGTTTAAATACTTGGCTTGGAAACTTAAAAAGATTTAATAGTATGTCCAAGCTTAGCTTGCTTAGTTGCTTATGAGGTGAGCCGAGCTTTAATCAAGCCAAACACGAGTTAATCTCAAGTAGTTTGAATTTTTTATACTTCATAAGTTAAACGAGCCAAATAATGGTTTGTTGAAGCTTCGTTTGAAATTTTGACCAATTTTAAAAAATCTTCAAGCTTGATTTGCATTGATCGGAAATAGTTCAAACAAGAATGAATTGAGTTTCAATCCAGTAGTGTGTCCGTTCGTTTATTTTTCTTAAATAAATGTGCTTCAAAACACGTTCCTGGGATAGTGATCAATATGATTTTTTGCTATTCTCGACAAAAGTCCTGTAAGATGAATACTTTTTGTTCATCAGAATGTGTGTAGAATGGGGTCCCAAAAAACTGGAGAGGAGCCCGACATCGGCTTTCCAGGAGGGAAAACATATCGTTTTCGAAAAATGCCCTCGTACTCTCGTAGCCCTTTTGCTCACGCAAGCAAATTATCAATAAGCTTAGCCCTAGGAAGATCCCTGCGCGTAAAAACAGACCAACCCATTCCAGAGAATTAGGAAGATCCTGGTGAAACATCAAGAAGCTGTAACCTGCATGAACAATCTACAACCACCCTGCTCGTTGTCTCTTTAGAATGGATAATTGAGCGAATTGGCTTACTGCATGAAGATGTGTCGAAAACGAAATGCCGAAGCAGCAGAGAAGGATTTCCATTTTACGGGGAAGCTTTCGAAGATAGGGAAATAGGAATCACAGGAGATTAGCGGCAATCATAAACCCAAAATGAAATTGTTGTGGCGTACGTATTCTGGATATGATTATAGTTTATTCACTAACAAAACACTACTACACTCATGATAGCATAAACTAGTCTGATTCCACAATGAGAACGCAACCGAAACATAAATAGACATTTGCAACAGTACAACTGTTTTAAACTCACAACCAAAATCCAGATGGTAGAGTTAAATAAATAGAAGGGGGGAAACTTAAATCAAAATGGCATAAATTTAGCAGCTAAACCTCCCCTGCATCCGTTTCTATGAAGCTGAACAGATTCTCGAATTCTGCAACAAGAATAGTTGGATAATAAGAGAGATGAAAATAGCAAAGCTCAAGATAAGCAGATTTGGCCCCCTGATTCGATGGGGAGCATAGCCATCTAAGAATTTACGGGATAGAAGAAAAATATTTTTGTAGTATCAGAATTGAACTTACATATTTTGTTGAAGGCGACAATATCACAACTCTGGACATACTCGTTGATTGGTTCAACAGTGAGTGTCTCCTCGATGAGAGTGTCAACGGACACTAAGTCATCCACAATTGTAAGCATAATCTGCAGTTTCTTAATACCATAACCAACGGCCACGAGTTTCGCTGCAACACCACATTGTCAGAAGTAGAATTAAATACTAAATGAGTTGATACCGGATCAAAGAATATTAAAGATCTGATGGTCGCCTTTCTAATCAGAAAGTGAAAAAAAGATCAGAAAGAAAAACATACAAGCTCCCCAAGTTAGTCCTTCCATTTGGACACTTCTGACAGCCTCCTCAAGCTTTTTCATGTCAGTCTCATCATCCCATGGCTTCACATCCAGGAGGATCGAGGATTTTCCAGCTGTGAAAAGTTAAAATCACATGAATTATTAAAAACCTATAAACCCAATTGTCAAAATGAACTACAATCAATACAAACACATAAACCCAGACATCCAACAAGCCTCACAGGCCTCGTAAAGACAGAATTTACATTCAAAGTCACCTAGACACGAACAACAAGGGCTCACAGTTCCAAACTATAAAGTATAATCCATTTCTCAAGTCAACCTAATGTGTTGCTAAGTCATGATTAAGACTACAATGTAGATAAGGAAAAGGAGAACCTGCACTCTTGCTATGTCCATTTCACCTCTGGTACCTTTTTTTCCATGAAAATGAGAACCTGCACTCTTGTTTATGAAAAAGGAGAGAAACACTCACACTCTTTCTTTTTCCCTGATGCCTTCACGGCTGCTGCACGTGCTTCAGCAGCCTTCTTTTCCTCTTCAGTCTCTTCACCAAAAAGATCAACATCGTCATCATCATCGTCATCCTCAGCAGCTGAAGCCTGAAACACATGTTTCGTACTCATGAATCATATAGTCAACTTAGATGACAATAACAAGCCAACTTAAAGAACAAGACAAGGAGATAAACCTTTTAACGTATGTATATCATTTGTTATATAGATATATAGTTCATATATACATATATATATA
>JAXBDA010001664.1:0-16809 GCA_036023075.1 Gaultheria prostrata
TCCATCTGCATCTCTATCAGTTGAACCGGGAATGGAAGCTTCCCTTCCTAAACCTCTTATCGAGAGCCGGTCTCTTTGGGTTGTACAACTCGAGATCCTTAACTTTCACTTTGATCTTCGTTCATCTTCATCTCCTTTTCTTCCTGTAACTGAGTTAGGAGTTCTTGTTGCTATGAGTTCATCATACTCTTCTAGTAGGGATCTTATAGTACAGGTAGTGAGTTCCTCTTATAGTACATGTAATGAGTGTGGAGGAATATCTATTCTATGACTAGGTTTAGTACAAATAATCTAGCGTAAACAGACAGGAATACATCCCAGTTATCACTTTACTGCAGTTATAGGCCCTTCTTAGCTCGTAGTGGAGTGAGGCAGAATCTCCTCATGAAACAATTGACTAGAACATGTCCCAACTTACCACAGCGGTAGCAAAACTCAGAATTCCATAAAAGTCATCATAGGGGACATTGTCACTGGTAAGAGGGTTTCAACACTGGCGTACCAAAAGCATAATCCTAAACTACTATTTGATTGAAGGGAAGGAAGATTCGTTATTCTATAACGTATCTAGTTGTATCCCGCTCTGTCGCATCTTCGTGGACCTGTCGACTTTCACTCAAAGTCTTTGTGACTTCTTTTGTCCGGTTTTCCGTTACAGATCTGATCACATTGCTTGTTCCAGACAGGGGTCCGGTGGGGACTACCCGCTCCTGTTCGCTCTTTCTCCTCCTAATCCATCCGGGACGCGTGCGCGAGGCACTGGATGCGTGCACAAAGGTCTAAACTCGCTAGAAAGAGCTTTATTTTTCCAGTAGCAGATCTTTCAGTCGCTAAGCGTACTGAGTAAGGGCTGGTTCTATCTCGACCAAGGAAGGAAAGGCGGGGTCCCATTGGTGTGCATCCAGCAGGAATGGGAGTGGATCAGTCAATCCTGTCCTTTTTCTTTATTGATAGGTTGCGGATTCATAGCCGGAATATAATTTCTTATCCTCTCACTCATACATCTCAACATCCTTCTTTCAAACACTCATTCGGAGGAGAATGCCACATTCAAATCACCAAGCATCCTACAACATGTAGCATTTATAACGGTATAACCTCATAGCACATTCATGAAAAAATTGCTGTAGGTTTAGCATTTTGTAGGGACGAACAATGCCCCGGACAAGCTCGCCTCTAAGCCACCTAGTGTCTCCTTAACCTCCAGATGTTTTTCTGAAGTTATACCTCCTGTAATCTAGTAATAACTTCTAAGTTCTAACCACTCAGAAGTACACTGGTAGTTTACCAATCTACAATAGAGTGATATAATCTTTATGAGATTATGTGATTATGATGAAAGCTTTGCCTTGATCTACTGAAGCACTAAGAGATTTCCACATATCTAATAGATTTGTGATTACCCTCCCTACTTCTCACACATGGGTTATGATCCGATACTCCCACTCTGACAAGTTTAGCAAGTACGAAATAATGAAACTATTTGATAGGTGACATGGTACTCCGGAACTTCTAACAATCGTCCCTTTAAAATTAGCCGAATAACCAATGAGTTTACCTGGTGTCCTATAGGCAAAATGTGGAATGCACTCTTTAAACACTACTTCCCAACCTAGGACTCAAAAAGTATGTACATCAGACGTAGTTGGTAATTGGTAGCGATCCATATAAAAATTTCCCATTCCATACAAAAATAAGCCGAAAGAGGAACAAGACACTAAGAAGAGGCCGTTCATCAGTATCTGCAATTCCAAGGGAACAATTATGCACTCTTTATTTTCTAATCACAAAACTATATCTCAAGGAATTGACATTGTTAGCAACAAACCCACTCCAATTAATAACCCTTCTTTCATAATTCTATTGCATCTCATATGCATTGCAAAGCTATGCTTTTTCTTAAATCCACATACTAGATAATCAGAATTCATACCGAACCGAAGAACACAAGGGAATAGGTCAACGGCATATGAATACTCTATAATAATTGCAGATACCTGGCCTCCTCCCTAAGTATCCACTTTATGTTTAGAAGATATGTTTTTTCTGGAGAGAACATAGTTATTTCTTCTTATATGTGAAAAACACTCTAAAACACTCATAAACTGGTTAGTTTCTGATTCAAATTACTATGTTCAACTTAAATGACTAGAAAGATAAGGAAATGTTGCCTCTAAGGATTTTGAGGCAGATTCGTTGTGACCAATTCTTTTCATGTTTGATCTTCATCTTTAATGGCTTTTGTGCTATAACAAATAAGTACTATTGATTGCTTACATTTTCCCTATTGCTTGATTACAATACATGGTAGTTAAAATTTGTTGTTCTGCAATGCGAGAATCTTCAATACAAAGATAAACCTCAAAGGACATTAAAAATGGAGATTATTGCTCTTTAATGATATTTTCACGACTATAAAAAGCATAACGAACATCAAGTAACAGAAGATTCTAGATACAAACAACAAAAGAGAAACAACAAAGAATAAGACCAGATTTTGAAGTACCTTTTCTTCTCATTCCTTACTGATTGAGGTAAGCTGACACCTTCATAAAAGCATTACGTGAAACTAAGCTCTCTACATAGATGTGCGCTTGGTGAAAAGGAAGAGTGCCATGAATTAAAGGGTACTTCAATGTATGCTCAATGGGATCATAAATGCCAACTACCCCATTTATATTTACCAAATTCACACCATCCTTAAAGCACCACAATGGCTCTGGATATTTAAAAGGCACCTCCTCCAGCAAGAATGGCAGAGTGACCAATTTAGTCCATGACTCTTTAATGCCAAATTCATTCATTGCCCATAGATGAAAAGAATAATAAGCATCCTCACAAACAATGCAAAGGCGATCTATCAAAACAATGAGAGACAAGTATACAATCTTTGATTCATAATTAGGTTGTGGAATCTCCCTGTATGTCTCCTCCGATAAATCAAGGGCTGTGATTAACAAAGAGTTACTGCTAGGATTGGTGGCAAGCCAAAGTATTCATCCATCCAATAGTTGACCTACTCCCACATAATAACGAGTTAATTCGCTAGGGAAATCCCCAATCCTCCTCCATGAATCTTTCCTCAAAGAATAAACCTCCACTTCGAGTTGATCTCCAACAAAATAAACCCTAACCACCTTGTAGTCATCATTGGAGGAGTCATATCCAAAACCTAATGAATTGCCACCAAGATGTTTTTTCTCAAAAGCTGACAAAAAATGGATTTCTCGAGTGGATGGATTCCATATGTAAAAGGTATCAACTAGTTCCCGAAAGTAATACATACCAGGCCGTAACAAGATCCCACAATCTTAATATCCCAAGGCATAGTCTTGGATGGGTAATCGAGATCCACCGCCGTAAAGCCATTTGGTTCATGAAAAAGCGAATCTAGAGAATATGATTTGAGTTCATGATGCGGGTATCAGACGATGATCCTCCATGATTTAATGGTTTCATCCACCGTCACAAGATCGAGATGCTTTTTCACAAATTGTGGATTAGATATCATGGTTTGCCAACATTTGCATACGCTTTTGAACTGAATCGTGGAATTGATAGGCAATCTCAAAAGAATCTTGAGGATGAGTTCAAAAGGAAGTTCAGGAAATTTGAGTGAATGTCCATCTATAGTGGGTGATAATTGTTTTTCCTGAGTTTGTTTAAGTGATAGAGGGGTTGTGGAATGGCCGCCTTCAGTGGCCATGAATTATGATGGCAAAGAGGTAGTAAGGTAATAGCTGATTTAATGATTTAGGGTTTTATGAGATTTTGTAAAAAGAATAGGAAAGATTAGTAGGAAATGGGTAGATGGGATCCAAGTGTTGCTAACAGGGGTGAGCACGGGTCGGGTTGGCATCAGGTTCGGGTCAGATCAATTTTGATTGATTTGTGAAAAACGGCACCCGAAACCAAACCGAACTAGCCTATAAATTGATTGGATTGGGTATGTCGGGTTTTGGATGGGGTTGGTTGGGTTACCCGACTACCAGTTCACACACAGATCTGAGAGAGAGATCACAGATTACTAGTTCACACCACTCATTTCAGATTCATCACAAAGACACAAATCATACCAGACTACCCGTTCACACACACATGCATGAGAGAGAGAGAGAGAGAGAGAGAGAGAGAGAGAGAGAGAGAGAGAGAGAGAGAGAGAGAGAGAGAGAGAGATCACATGTCATTTTGATATCACACAGATCACATACGGATCCCACACACATAGATCACATATCTGTTTTGTCGTTGTTGGTCTGTCGTCTGTTTGATCACCGACTCGCCGTCTGTCATCATTGTAGATGGAGGCTGGAGAGAGATTTGAGAGACAGAGGGAGGCGGGTTTCCGACTGTGCAATTTGAGAGAGAGAGAGAGAGAGAGAGAGAGGGAGAGAGAGAGAGGGATCTCTAAAATTTGAGAAGGGAGAGGGGGTGTTATGCCGATGTATACTATATACTCCCTTCGTCCCAAAATTTTAGTCCTTTTTTGGGAATCTAACATTTTAAGGAGACACAATCATTACTCCTCAAAATATATAAACTTCCAAATTTACCCTCCCTTTTGAATTGCAATGATTACTTTTTTAGACTTAAAACATTTGCACTCCTTTTTGTTGTTGAATTTGAATATGGAGAAGAAGAGAAAAAAGAAATGAATCAATTTGGAATGTCCAAAAAAGGAAAGTGGACAAAGATTTTGGGACATCGAAAAGAGGAAAATTGGACCAAAAATTTATGGAATGGATATATATATATATATATCCTAAACCCCCAAACCCGACTCCCGGCATGAATTCATCGGGTTACTAATATTTCAACCCGTCCCTATGATCTTTCAAAACAGTTTTTTACCTCTAGGTACAGAAAACTACTCTTTAATTCCCATAAAGGTAACACTCAAATTTTAATTACCTCTAGGTACAACTCATTAATAAGATTACCCTTATACCCTTCAAACACAAATTTACTCTTTACTCCACCTCCCACTCCTCACCTTTATCCACCATCCACTTCCGGCCGGCAACTACTTCCGGCCAGCGAATTTTTCCTGCCGATGACTTTCTGGTGACCTCCTGCGAATTTTTAAACCTTTCGGCAGACGACTTTTTCCGGCCGGCAAAATTCACTGTGATTTTTTACTGTGAATTTGTATTTTTTTTTTATTAAAACTCACATAAACCGCACTCTTTCTCTCTCAAAATTCAGTATGAATGTTATGGACTATAGGAACCATAGTTGTAGCTCGGACAAAATAAAGTTTGCATGTTTTTAAATCCAGTCATAATAAATGAATCTGAGATTTGAGATGAGATGTGTCTTTTTCCGTTTTTGAACAAGTAAATCACAGAAGTAACAAACAGAAGAAATGAAAGCAAGGACCAAAACAAAATGAAAAACACAAAAAAAAATTGCTGCGAATTTGTATAAATTTCGCTCAGAATTTTACAAAATACTGCAAATTTATATAAATATAGGATAAAGGAAGAAAAAAAAACATAAAGGAGGACAAAAACATGGCCGGCGATCTTTTCCGGCAACAGAATTTTACTGCGAATTTATATTCCGACAATCGAATCCCAAAACTAACTAGCAAAAATAAAAAAACTCACTGAAGCCAACCAACACAGCTCTATTTTCCCCAGATCTGGGAATCATGTGCCTGCGAATTTTGAGTTGGGGATCTGAGAGAGAAAGAGTGGCCGGGAACTAAAAATTCTCACCAAAAAATTCCCACTGCTTTCTGGATCTGGTCTCTGAGCGACTTTCCAGTGAAGGCTAGGAGTGCTTTGCTCGATGAATCAACAAAAACTCTCAAATTCGCAGTGATTTCGGACTCTAGAATGAAAATTCGAAGGCAAAATTCGCAAAGAAGAGATTTATGGAAGAAATGAGAACCATCAATGTTTCGTTTGGTGGCTTGGCCGATATATCCCTAGCGCTGAAGAGTGTAGAGTCTCGTCCAAATCTGCATGAAAACAAGTTTAGAAACCACTGATTAGATGTTAACCGTCAATGTTTTAGACACTAATGAATTTGAAGAGAGAGAGAGAGAGAGAGGTGCTGAAGAGGAGGCAATCAAAAAGAGAAGAGTCACGAAGAGATTTGCAGCAGGAATCCATGGACGACGACGACAGAGACGAAGAGGAAGAATTGGAATTCAGAGAGAGAGAGAGACTTTTTGACTTTGGGGAAAGTGTTGTCTTCCTTTTTGGGAAATACACAGGAAATTAAAGCTGGGAAGGATAACAGTTGTATGGGGAATACAACACTGATGAATGATGTTTACATTTCTTTGTGGGAGGGTAAAAGTTGTACGGGAGAGAGGCGCATTAAAGCTGGGGTGTTTTGGGTAGAAAATTAGCTGGCAACCTTATTGGTGCTTTTTAGAAATGGGCTGGACCCGAAGGGAATTAACTCCAACTTTTTGTACCGGCCCGTAAATTCCCCCTTTCAAAACCACCCGACGAAAACCCGTCGGGTTGGATCGTGTTGGCGGGTTGGTTCGGGTATTGCTCACCCCTAGTTGCTAACATAGGGTTTGAGTTTTTAGCAACTTTTTGGCACATGGAAATGGCCAATCGCGTTTAGGATCTAGTTGTCCATTAAGAAAATACATGAACCAACTGGCGCTAGCTCAGTTGGCCAGGGCTCTTGCATTTCACGAGGAGGTCAGGAGTTCGAATCTCCCCACTTGTGTGCAGGGGTTTTTCCTTTCTTTGTTTCTACCCTGTAACAGGCTTATTTCTTGTATTGGTTTAGTTGTTGGGCTTGATTTTCTCGTGGACTCTCACATGTAGTGTCTCGGGTTGGTACTTTGTACTTCATATGTAATGTAATTGATCTCTCTTCTATCGATTGACAAAAAAAAAAGAAAAAGCAAACACATGCGTAGCTTGTATTTACCTACGTCTACGAAAGTTAGCTTGGTTTGTCCACAACTTGAGAGTATTATAGTAGGTTCCAATGCCAATATTGATGTAATATCATAATTATCACAAAAGTAATTCCCATAAAATGTAGTAAAATTATACCAACTAGCTTCAAAACAGTTATGCGAATTGCATTCATGAATTATTTTAATATAGTTTCTTTCCCTCATTGCCACCTTAAAAAGAGAATGTACAATGAACGTAGCATGGTTTATCATCACTCCGACAAAAAGGCTGAGAGACATGACACACAGAAACTTCTCTGGTCTAGGTTTATAGTGTTTAAAATTATCGTCTAGCCTAGAACAAAAATTTAGAAAAACCCAATATTATAGAAATTAGAATAGTAGCTCTAATGGAATGCCACGTAGACATCTCCAACAATATTGTAATCATGTATCTGTCTCATGAGGTATCGACACATGTATCAATAATGCATTTCCGCATGCTTAGTAAAAATAAATAATGCATTTCTGCATACTCCACCCATTGGTCGATCCAATGAAAACATTGAGCCAAAAAACTCATTGAATCTGTCAAGGCATGCCCAAGCACCAATTTGTCTTGGCAACACAACCTCAACTCGATCTCACAATCGCCTCTGCTTAAGAGGAGATGCTCGATCTTTCTAGCTCAGCTACCCAATTCGCCCCCGAGCGTGTCCTTCTCTGTGTCATTCTACCAAATCTCCCGAACACCGGGCCAAGTGAGTCAGTGACTAACCTTATTTAGCACAATTGACATATTCTTTTTACATTAAACATAATTAGGGAGCTTGCAATTCTTGCATGCATCCTTCATACAAACATACATCATCCATATAGGTAATGGAACCTCCTACAATGTCACAAGCTTTCTCAAACTACCGAGTAAAACTCGTATCCTGAACCATTTTGCCGACTATTACTAGTGGAACGATTAAGTGAAACTTGTAGCCAACTCATATAAGGGACTAAACCATAGGTTATTGGTGTTTCTATAAGAAGGTAGCTGGGAATTCCTATAGGCTGTGTTTGGACGACCAAAATCTTGAATGGGAATAGAAATCTGATACTGGGAATTTTCTTGGGTGAGAATAGGAATATGATTACTGGAAATCTAATTCCTAGAAATTTGATACCTGCAGTAATATCATTTCGGTGTTTGGATTAATTCAGTAAGATTGGGAAACAATTATTTTAGAAAGTTATTAAAGTCAATATTTCCTTTTCTTAATTAATGAGCCTGGAATCTGAGATTCTCATAGGGTAATGGAGGAATCACTCAGTTTGGAAATGTGATTCCTGGTTGAATGTGTCATCAGGAATCACATTCCTATTCCTGACTATTCCAAACGCCGGAATCAAACAAGCATGGAATCACATTCATGTTCCTGTCTGTGCCAAACATTGGAATCATGAAAAGAAGGGATCACATTCTCATTCCCCTCGAGATTACTGCCATCCAAAACGAGATGTAATCTTAGAATCAATTAGCATCCATCACAAACACATACTAAAGCTTTTCCACATCAAGTTTTTACAAATTACTAAAAGTTTTCGATCCAAGTTTTTCCTCATTTGTAACACAAGCCTTGGATGAGTAACATAGGAGTTAGTACTATATCAATCAGTGATCAATTGGTAACGATCAATAAAGGAAAAAATAATCCATCAAGCATAGAAGAAGCGAGAGGTAACGATCAAGTACCACATCTCTTCACCAATTCAATAACTTCTGATGAACACGTCCAAAAGAAAAAATCAATCTCAAAAGTTGTGAAGGTACTGACTAGGTTTTCATAGTGGCTTTCCATCAATAAATATGGAAACCGAGAAAACCACTCAAATCAATCAAGGGTATGAAAGTGGAAGACTAGCAAACCACTCAAACCAAGGCCGATGGTTATTCAAGCTGAATAAATAGCATAAACTTTTCTGTTTTAAACAAAAAACAATCATCAATTACAACCTTGGAGAAATCAATGGTACATGAAAAGAAGCGTAACATTACCAACGAAATTGAGAATTGTCCTCATGTTCAAGACCTGGGATTTAGGATTTGCTCTCTGTAAGTATCAGTTTTAAAATTTGAAATCTATTAGTTCAGGTTCTACCAACTCCTTCAGCCTTATAAGTGGGTTTTTTACAAGTGGACAATGAGATTGGACTCAAGATTATTTGAGCTACATAAGCTGACACAGTGAGATTGAATTATTTGAGTTGCACATAAGCTGACACGGTGAGATTGGACTCAAGATTAGTCTAGGCGCAGTGAGATTGAACTCCGGATTAGTCCAGATACGTGTAAGGTGGCCTAGACACGCGAGAGAAAAAAACCAACGAAAGTGGTATGTGTTTGCACCATTTTTTGGCAAAAACCAAAACATTATGCAAAATGACAAGTGGGCACGGTTCATGGTCAACAAAAAGTCAAAATCCAAAGGGCCCGCATTATTTGTTAACGGGAAAGTCAAAGTTGATCAACTCAAAGTGCTAAAAGATCAATGGTGAAGAGACCAATTGCAACATGACAAGGGAACACCAGATCTAACCTATCCTATCATTCAACAACAAACTCCCATGTTTTAGGGTAGTTGAGATATTGCAGTGTTTGTGAATGGAAAATTCTGCAAGAACCCAAAGATGGCTACACCAGAAGACTTTTTTCTTTTCTGGGCTCCTAACTCCTCGAAACACATCAAACCCAGTTGGTTCAACAATGACTCCTTTTAATGTGATGCAGATACCAGGCCTCGACACTCTCGGCATCTCTTTAGCTCGCATCAACACCCTTTCGGGCTTAACCCACCACACACCCACCCTCGTGCCACAGAAATCCTCGTTGTGTTGGAAGGTTCCCTCTATGTTGGCTTTGTCACGTCCAATCCCGACAACCAGCTTTTCACCAAGGTCTTGTATCCCAGAGATGCTTTCGTGTTCCCGTAGGGTCTCATTCATTTCCAAACGAACACTGGAAAGATTAACGCGGTTGCGATTTCCGGCTTAAGCAGCAAGAATCCTGGGGTTATTACCGTTGCAAATGCTGTATTTGGATCCAATCCCAAAATTTCGACTGATGTTCTCGCCAAAGCATTCCATGTGGAAATGGGCCTTTCATTGTCATTACAGAACCGATGATTCTATTACGTACTTCTACTAAAAAGCTTGAAATTAGCAGGAATAAATTGTTGAGTTTTTTATTTTCATTTTGTGTTTGTCTTACGAAGTTGTTACAACATATTTCCTATGGTTAAGGAATAGAGAAAATTGTTAAATTCTCAATCATTTATGTTTATGATTATCTAACACGTGTTGACCACCAAGGATAAAATTATTCAGAGCACTACCATGTGGTGCCCCAAAACCCTTTTCTACGGCATACTGAGGTGGGATTTTATACACTTTGTCTTAGACCCTAATTCTTAATTACATGTGGAAAAGAGCTGGAAGATCCCCTAGATATAGATGAGCTTGAGTTGATCGCGGAAGCAAATTGCAGTTACTGTGGATCCATTAATTTCTGAATGTTTTGCTGTTGAGAGAGAAAAACAAAGCACTGGTTTTTATTTTAATGCTTATTTTAAGTTATTAAAATATGAATGGACGAAAAAAATCTCAAACATTCAGGGCAATCCAAACATTTAGTTTACAAAAATGTATTTAAAAGCTTATTCAACCAAACAAGCTAATTTTTCTTTTTACAACTTATAAAAGGGAGAAAATCAAATAGGCATCCTATTAGATTACTTTAAGCTCCAACTTGAAGGGTTTTTTTTTTTTTTTTTTGGCTTATTTTAAACTGTTAAAACATGAATGGACAAAAAAAATCTTAAAGTGAATCTGAACATCAAAAACACCCTCCATGTAGAAGATTTCTCTGATAGACTCAATTGATCTAAGGGATGGTAATTTAGCAGTTACGCTTCTCGATGGCCAATCTTCCCCTTCCACAGTGGTATCTTCCTTAGCTTTGATAGTAAACTTGGAGGGAGACACTTTCTTCCTTTTCACCACTTCCGCAAAAGAAACTCCCTTCAAAGGAACATGTCTTCCTAAAATGATAACTATTGCTAGCAGTTTCTTGTTTGCTAAGGTCTACACCTCTAGAATTATTTCCACGTACAGAAATTTTAGACGAGTCCTTTTCTACCCTTCTCACCAAAGGCTTTTTTCCTTGAACTTCAAAAGCAGCTAATTTAACAAAAAGCTTTCTATCTTCAATCCAAAAGCCATTGTCTTTGGCTATAGCCACCTCGGCCGAAGTAGCACAATTTTACCACACAAAACCAAGTCTCCTTTTGGTCACTTTGCTACGCTTAAACGGAATATAAAACCAAGTCTCCTTTTGGTCACTTTGCTACGCTTAAACGGAATATAAGCATCCCTAACGACCCCATATTGATTAAAAAACTTCCTGAACAAATTAAGGCCAACATCCTCAGGGAGATTGTCAACAAATAGAGAAAATAAGCCTTTATAATCAGTATCCATTGCCCCACGATAGAACCCAACACAAACAGCAGATACACGGATAAGGAAAAAACCACATTCGACCAAAAACAGACCAAAGGTACAGAAGCTTCAAAAACGAAACGGTCCCAACCCTCTTAGAGAAAGTTTGCAACATATACCTCAAGAACCAGCAGCGAAGGAAAACTCCCAATCTGAAATGAAGCAAAAGGCACACGACGCCGGCAACCACAAAGCAAGAAGATGGTATGAGAAGAAGCAACAGAGCTGACCGGTGACGAGGATTGGAAGAGAAATGTGGCGGCTGGGAGAGGCGAAAAGCAACACCGAAAGAGGGAGATCTAAGATGAAACCGATGATGAAGATCTGAGCAATGGACGACGAAAAAAGAACAGGTGAAATTTGAAAAAAGCTCGGTGAGGGTTAAAACACAAAGGACAAAACGAAGCGGGGTGGAGAGGGAAAAGGTTGGAGATGGATGGGTAGAAGCGTCGGAGGAGGAAAGATGTTTGACTGACCGCCGGACGAAATGGCGCAAGGGTGATGGTGAAGGGCTAGGGTTCCATGAGATCGCCTAAATCGCCAAGCAGCTCAAGAGTCGGGACTTTACCGCACATCATAAGCTAAAACCTTTTATGTTGTAGGGAGTAAAAAGATGTGGCTAATTCCTTCACTTTGGTTAGTAAAGTCTTCTTTTTTCCCCCTCAAAAGAAAGAAAAAAAAAGAATGATATTTTTTATCGTTAAACTAAAAGTCACCTTACTTAAAGAAATTACGAAAGAAAATCCAATTACAAGTAAAGTACAGAAATTAGTTTCCAAAATAGTCTTGCAACTTCAAAATTCAAAATACAAAATGAAACAAAGACAGAGCCTCTATGGGTATGGAAGCCAAGACTTGGCAGACTTCTCCTCGGGGGTCGGGTTCATCCCAATATCATTAGCTTGCTAGTACAGCTCCTCCGCTCCGTCTTTAAGATCTGGCATTCAATATCATGTCAAGGTAGTCCTATGAAAAAAATGCCGAATAGATAAATCTTTCTAACTCGTGCTAATATTCCCCTGGAATGGTTACTTCTAGCAAATATCTCTAGGTACTCCACAGAAACCAATTTGGTTCGAAGGTTATGGTAAAAAAAAATGCCAATTAAGTGAAAAGACCGTGTCAATACATCGAGAAACTACATGACCTGACCAAATCAATTTGTGAAGTTTGTCAAATCCATAGATTAAGTTCACATGAAACAAATACTTCAAATAGAAGCTATCATACTTTATCATCATTAGAACTAGGGCTAAGCAAGGACCCGCTCAACCCGACCCGAAGGGTTACGGGCTGTTTTCAAATCAGTTGTCGGTCAAATGCGGGTTGGGTCCTTCCTGAAAATCGGGTTGCGGGTCGGGTGGAGTAAATTTAAACCGCCGAACCCGACCCGACCCGTAGGTGTGTTAAGTTAAATGTTTTTCTCACCCTACACCTGTCAAAATCTCCACTCTCTACCACTAAACCTAAACCTAAACCTATACCATCTCTTTATGGTTTTGACCGCCACAAACCCTCTCTCTTTGGATCTCAACTCAGAAAAAGAGCGCCGCCTCCACGGTGACCACTGACCCACCAGCCACCGCTTCCTCTTCTGCTTCATTTTAGCCGCCGAACATTCTCTTTCCAACCATGGCGATGCTGCCTTTCTTCGATCTCTACCGCCGCCGCTGCCTTCCTTCAATCCGATCGCCGCCGCCCCTACCGCTTCCACTTCGATCTCTGGCTCTCTCTCATGGCTTCACGATCTAAGTTTGGGATAGAAGCATGTGTGAGCTTAGTCTTTACATACAACTTACATGTGAAGGTTTGATGTGTTTCAAAGTTCTAGAGTAGATCTACAGAGTTTTGATGTTCCCCTTGATCTCTAGCTCTCTGTTATCACAATTCACCTCACACACCATGGTTTGATGTTGTTTTTTTTCTCTTTCCTGGTGTTCGGCTGATGGTGGCGCTAACCGACGAACCCGCCCGATCCGATCCGACAGTCGGATAATGAGTTTCGGACGAATTTGCTGGTAGAGTCGGTCGGTCTCGGGATCACCAATATCTAACCCGATAGAATCGGGTCGGGTGAGGGCCAAACCCGACCCTACCCGACCCGTGCTCACCCCTAATTAGAACCATCCTATATGCTCAACATAATTACTACTCCCTCTGTCCCTTTTTAAGTGTGTTACCTCGTAATTCCAACTTATTTTCTCTCACATCAACTTTTACAACTTTTACATCTACTTTCCACTACTTACCCTTATCAATATAATAATATCCACTACCTTTTCAAAAAGGAATCTACTTTTAGGGGCAAAATAGGAAATGTATCCACTAACTTTTCAAAACACACACTTATTAAGAGACAGCCCAAAATGGAAATGTCTACACTATAAAAGGGACGGAGGGAGTAATAAACTCACCAAATTCACCAACCAAAGTTAGCTGACCACAAAAAACGAGGTCTGCTGTAACGACCTGTATTTTTCATAAATAAAAGTTTGGATTTATTAATTCGATAATTCAAATACTTATTTTAGAAATTCATTGGGCAAATCAATTGTTTATTTTAATTTATGAAATTATAAAACACTAAAGGTTTTAGTGGTTCTACCTGTTTTTTTCTGCTGTTGAGGGCCATCGGGTCCATCAGTTGTACAAATGATATGCCATTCTCCGTTGTGCCTCCCATGACATGAACATAAGGATTTATAAGTCTATCGGATCTCAAACCGGCCTCTATAATCTCCCCCTGAGCTATGACATCGGAGAAGTTTCGCTCCACGTGAGAGCACAGTTTGTCAAAGTATAATCCCTTCAGAGTAGAGATGAAAGTCTGGTCTGCCTCTTTCTCAGGCATCTGGACTTCTAGTTGGGAGGCCATATCCCTCCATCAGACTACGTATTCTTTGAATGATTCGTTGATTCTCTGGTGTTTGTTGTTCAGAGTCATCCATGTGACCCCAACGTCCATGTTATGGCGGTACTGGATCAATAAAGCATTTGACAATTCTGACCAAGTACGAATACTCTTCAAGTCTAGGTGGGCGAACCACTACAGCGCGGACCCAGTAAGACTGTGCTGGAATAACTGCATACGCAGTTCATCGTTCTGTTCGTACCCACAGAGGGCGCCGACATATAACCTGAGATGAATTTTGGGATCCGCAGTCCCGTTGAATTGGGAGAAGTCTGGCATTTTGAACTTCGGAAGGAACTGCAGATCGGGGAAGATCTATGTCAGTGCCGGCTATGTTGTTAGCTCCTTGTATAATTTTTATAGACTCCTCTAGGTTGTTAAGTTTCTGAGTCATCCCGACATTGAGAGTGGATACCGAAGACATGAATGTTGACGAAGAAGCTATCCCCTCAGCCTGTAGGCTCTGAGGCTGAGGGAATGATATGCAACGGACTAGCATCCGTGTGTACCGGTGGATGATGAGCATGAATAGGTGGTGTGGGAGCAGCAACAATAGTGGCCCCAGTGGGAGTAGTTAGTTGTGCCCCTGGTGCAGGAGCATTGGGTAGGGCTCCTAGAGATAGAGCAGGTGCGACCCTATCAAACCGATCGACAATATTTTGTATGGCTCCCAGAAGCTAATCGAAGCGAGTGAACATAAGATCCATATCGGCCCTAGTAGCATACTGATCATCGCCTAGTTGGACATTCTCTTGACCCGGTGTAATAGCATCCGGATCCATAATTAGAATTTTAATGAAACTTGAGGTAGCTAACTTTCCTGTCAATAGCAGACTGACAATTTCCCCAAGCGGGAAAAGTAAAACGAAAAGCGACAACACGTTGTCAGTCCATGAATATAATGATAAACAGATGCATGAAGGCATAAACATTATGCATAACGGTATTGAAAATCTGACTCGTGCCCAGACAAGAGGGAACTACGAGACTCTAGATAGTCTGCACGGCTAGACAAGTGCAGCCTAATGGCGCTACTTGAACAAGTCACATACTGAGGGGCTAATCCTGGACTAGGGATGCCTTGAACTGGTATAGACGGACGGACTGCACAACGGGTTTGAGACAAGCGAGCAGAGCCCGGACAGGGGGGATGCCTCTAGACTAAAGACAACGACTGGACCCAAGCTGATAAATGGGCAGAATTCGGACAGGGGAATGCCCCTAGACTAAAGACAACGATTGGACCCAAGCTGGGGGTCCAAGATGACAAACAGGCAGAGCCAAGACAGGGGAATGCCTCTAGACTGAAGACAATGACTAGACCCAAGCTAAGGGTCCAAGACAACAAACGGGTAGAGCCTAGACAGGGGAATGCCCCTAGGCTAAAGACAACGACTGGACCCAAACTGGGGGTCCAAGACGACAAACGGGCAGAGCCCAGACAGGGGAATGCCCCTAGGCTAAACAACAGACACGGTCTGAACGAAATGCAACAGTATATGATATGGGCCCTCAGACAACGGGGGTCGCCACAACCATGATCAGTTGTGGAGATGGGCATACACTGTTATCTGAGGACAAAAATAGCGTACGTGCTATCCCCAAAATGAAATGTATGAGACTCGGGGACATGTTTCCTATGAGACCACCCTGATTCAGTCTCGACTCTAGGTAGTGAGCACACATGGGCACGAGTGGCTTGAGTAACTGAGACTCTTGCCAGAATGCCTACCCTAGATGTATGAGGAGTATATGGCAAGCAATAAATGTCAACATCCTTCCTGTTTGTGTTCCTAGATACAGAAAGTAAATAGGTATGGCTGACATGGCTACTATATGTACCATGAGGAGTTTAGCTATGCAATCCTATACCGGCTGGAGTTTTTCATCCGTCGGCAGTTTCAATAGGCTCCCGACCCGATATACCTTCAGCACCGCACGGCCGGCCATAAAGGCTGCCCCTCGAGTGCCATTTTTGGTACATGGGTCGAGTGGAGAAGACTCAGCTGACATACGACCGAGGCCAAAATGGCTTGTCAGCGCACGCCTGCTTACTAGGTCCCCGACTAGGACTGACACGAGTTTAAAGTTGTAAAAAAGAATGGAGATTGAGAAGATTGGATATGTAGTGCAGGATGCGTGCTCAGTGTGTGAACGGAAGGATGACATGCCACATAATATGCAAACCCGTTGGGGTATTTATCTAGGCAAAAGCGCGAAAACCTATTGGGGTTATATGCCCCTGCAAAATGGAGACAGACAGAATATATGTACACGTTTGAAAAGGTTAGAGAGGTCACAAGTTTTCATTTACTCATGTTTTCGAAAAAGTTCTAGAGCTGGAATTATCATGAGTCCCCAGCACAGTCGCCAGCTGTCGAGCCCGGGATTTTGACCAAGATGGTTTTTTAGAAAACGGTTTATGGTCAAGTGATATCCAAGCAACATAATTTTGTAAAAATACGGGTTTTACAGC
>JAXBDA010001664.1:16909-51537 GCA_036023075.1 Gaultheria prostrata
TGTGACTAAGCCAGAATGAAGTTATAAAAATAACTCAAAGTCGTCGCTTGACATAAGTCTCGGTGTGTCAAGTCTCCATTGAAATAGATATCTTGAGAAATAGTAAAAAAAATGCCTCGGGTCGAAAAACTCGGTTTTGTTTAATATAAATGACTGGTTTTACAGCTGTGACTAAGCCAGAATGAAGTTATAAAAATAACTCAAAGTCGTCGCTTGACATAAGTCTCGGTGTGTCAAGTCTCCATTGAAATAGATATCTTGAGAAATAGTAAAAAAAATGCCTCGGGTCGAAAGACTCGGTTTTGTTTAATATAAATGACTCGAATTTTTGTTTGGTCTGCGATTTTAGAGAAGAAAAGGTTCTGTAGACACCCCGGTTTTGAACCCGGGATGTGCGCAAGCATTCCCGATGACGAACCAGACCAAGATTGTTCACCTCAAAGACTGGAATAAGGCTTGGATTTATGAAATTTCCCTCAAACCATTCAAAGCCCATCAAAAGAGCCCAATTCATTCCAACCATCAAGGCCCAATCAAGCCCAACAAGCTGCCCAAGGATCCACTTGAGCGCTCAAATGAACCTGCCTTGAGCGCTCAAGTCAAGATTCCACTTGAGCGCTCAACTCACCCTGACCTGAGCGCTCAAGTCCCCTCCAGTCAGTTACATCAAGTGGGGTTAATGATGAAATGCACATACAAGGGAGCCAATGCTCCCCCATAATCCGGCACTAACCTTTCACCACAAGTATACTCAACCTTCTAAACTACTCTCCACCCCCTCAACTAATTCTAATTTCAAAGCAACCCATTTCCCTCCCATTTCCTCTATAAATACCTCACCTCTCTCACTCTCTACACCTTCTTCTACTCTTCTACTACCCTCTCTCCTTCAAACCAGCACTCACCCACTCTCTCTAATCTCTCTCAAACTCAATTCGTCCTAAGCTCACTCTCTCATACAAACCCATCCAAACCAAGTCCAAAATTCACTTTGAAAAGCTTAAACTAGTTTTACTCCCCATCACAACTAGTTAACACCATCCAGTGAGCCATTTACTACCCAAAACATCCCTAAAAGCCTTAATCTCAGTTCACAAACCAAGCTACATTCTATCTTGATCAAATTCAAGCCAAATCCAAGTCCAAAAGGTAGAAAATGTGATCAAAATCTCATTTTGGGTTCCTGAGGGGAGACCAGTAGAATCTATCAAGTTCTTCATACTTGTATACATGCTACAAGGTCACAAAAGTTCAAAATAACTTTGAAATCTCACAGTTTTATTCCTGACTTGAGCGCTCAACTCAAGTTCTCTTGAGCGCTCAAGTCAATCTTTGACAGTTTGCTAACCTTGTTATTTTGATTATCACAACTCATTTTATCTCAGTGTATGATCTTAGATGGTTGTTTTTCACCCTTAAAGTTACTTATTTACCTCTTGATTGTCTCAAAATAACCATCAAAGGTCATGCATGTGATTTATGTTGAAAAATATGAATGAAAGATTATTTTGAAAGAGAAATAAATTCAAAGATCAAACTTATAGATATTTGAGATGATCAAAGTCTTTTGAGTATGAAAAGGGATCAGAAGAGTGATACAAACTGTCAAAAAGGCATGATATGAGGAGGAACTTGAGCGCTCAAGTCTCCCTCTCTTGAGTGCTCAAGTCAGAATATAAATCTGTACCTTTTGTTATCTTTTCTGAGTTCTGATCATATTCTTAAGTTATATGTGTGTGTGTGTATTTGTTGATCATTCTGATTCCTTGATTAATATAAGTGTATGGCCTTTGATGATGAATATTTACATTCAAAGTTGCTTTATTCTCTCTTTGATCATCACAAAGGTCATATACATGGAGTTTGATTATTTCAAAAGTAAAGAAACGGTTCAAAACTGATGTCTCTTTTAAGTTAGGAGTGACTAAAGTCTGTTGAGTTTTCAAAGAAATCAGAATGGTGAAGCAAACTAGCAGAGATTCATGGTTGGAGGAATGGCTTGAGCGCTCAAGTCTCAAGTCTTTGAGCGCTCAAGTCAGTTCTAGTATAGTGTATCTGTTGACTGTACTTCAACTCTAATTCCATTCTCAATTCATTTGGTTATGTATGCATGTTGTTGTTGGTCCAACCCTAATCTGATTCACTCCCAATCAATAACTCATCTTATCTTCTTCCTTTCTTTAAAAAGAAGTCTATGTGAATATTTTCTTTTCAAAAATCATAAGGAAGATTGTAAGATGATGCTCATATGTTGATTATTTTTCCAAATAAACAGTGCAAATCAAATTATGGAAACAAGTGAAGATCTTGGTCATGATTTTTCAAAGGAAAAATGGAGAAGAAAGATGTGACTTGAGCGCTCAAGTACCCCTGACTTGAGCGCTCAACTCAAGTTTCTGGATCATATCAATTTCAGTCTAGTACTGTCTAGTTTCATTTTGTTGATCATTTGAGTTATTCTGAGATGGTTGACCATTGCCTGTCATTCATTCGAGATCATATTTACATTGTTCATCATCATTATTATTATAAATACACAAATACACGATCATCGTAGCTTTGTTAATTGTGTTTTATCTCGCGTACATGCTTCCCTGTCCTCATATCCCGTTTACATGTTTAAAACCAAATTTTAAGCATTCCACATCCCATAAGTTATTGAGTAGAGACCGGTTCACGGACCAGGCGACGGGGGTGCATTAAAACCCTTCCCCTCTCGTAACCAAACTCCCGAGCCGGGAAAATAAAAGGTTTTCGCACGACCGGTTAAACCATTTTTCAAATCCGTTGCACTAAACGAGTCATTCTTTTTGGTTTCTCGGGTTCGATCCATAAACCCGGGTGGCGACTCCAAAATCATTTTCAAAATCCAATCCAATCGAATCGGGGGGCCATTGCTTGTGGGCGTTCGCCCGACGGGTGTCCACAGGTTCGTTACTTCACTATTACGTGTAGGGAAGCCGGAGCACCCTACCCCGCCCTATCGGCACTCGGAACAAACTTATCCAAAATGAGTAAATGAAGACTTGTGACCATAAAACATAAATACATGAGAAGAAGAAAACTAATAGTCTGTCTGAAAATGAATTATATTGCACGAGACATTTATAAATATGGGGAAATAGGTACAAAAACATGATTTGGACCTAGCCTGACTCGGGGCTGCCTACGTATCTCCGATCATAGGAGAATCATGTCATAACGTAGTTCAAGAAGATAAAAAGGTTTTATGCGGGACTGAGCCATCATCTGGCTGCCTACGTAGTCTCCGGCCTAAGTAGAAATCAGGTCTCGCGTAGTTCGAACAAAAAGCTGAAGTTTTAGAGAAGTTAATAATCGTTGGGGAATTTGTGCCAGCGGGATATGGCGTTTATACCGTGCTCGGAGGACATCCTCAAGACTCCGGCGGTAACAAAAGTTGGGGTTTAAATAGTATGGAAACTCCGGGACATCTCCGGAAGATTCTGAGACTGGAGACGGGTTAGGAATGACTACACGACTCTTTGGGGAAAGCATTGGAAAATTGATTTCTAGGGCTATCGACAGTCAACGAGGGTCCCGGGATGTTATTTAGGTGGCTACATGGCCGAAAATGAGTTCGGAACGCAATTTGCAAGTTTGAATGAATAGTTGTAAAAATCCCGTCCAGAGCCGAAAATGACTGCCGGCGGATTCGGAATATATCAGGTACAGTTTTGAAGAGTAAAAATGATTGCAAAAAATATAATAGTTTTTGTGGTAAAAAGTTAAGAAATCATGACCAGAGCCCGGAAAAGGTGTCTGGTAGTCCTCGGTAAATAGCCGATACAGTTTTAGACGGTAAAAGTGAGCACAGTTGACTTAGTTGACTTTATAGTAAAAAGTTGAATTTTGCTGCGTGGAGCTAAAAAATGGTCTCCAACGGGTCCCGGGTCGTCCCCGGTAGGGTCTACGTATCGAAAATAGGTTTCCGAGGTTCGAGGGGTATTTTGGTAAAATTTGGGTTGGGGGTCCAGATAACTATCGGCGGACCACGGGGAGCTTTCGGATAAAACTCGTAGGCTGAACTGACTCTGGGTATGACAGAAGGGTATTTTGGTAATTTTGACACGGAGATGACCTTGGGAGTGACACAGGGTTAATTTGGTAATTTGGGGGTGGAGCTGTCCCTGGTATTGACACAGGGGTATTTTGGTAATTTGGGGGAGAAACTGGTTGCGAAACCGGAACAAGGAGTCAAGACGGACCCTGCGACTCCTTGGAATGCATGACATTATCTGAAAATACACACATAATAAGTATGAATGATTGTTAGATAAACAACAGTCCGACTTTATGAGCACTCGGACAGCATAACTGGGTGCCTTAAGGCAAGTCTGCGATAGGGGCACGGGAAATAGCTGTGATAATATGATATTATCAAGTCGAGTGAAAATGTTGCTCTTTGTTGTGATCGAACCCTCGTCGGGCTACCTACGTATTCCACACTTGGGGGAATCAGGTCACTTCGTAGTACGGACCTCAGTTCGATTTATGGACCTCAGTCTGAATTATGAAAATATAACTGGATTAATTGATTTAATCCTGAAGCTTTTATTTTGGGGGTTCTGTACGAACTGTCTAGAGGGCTAGTCAAGTCAAGGTTTAAGCGATCTCAGAAGATACAAAAACGACCCAGGACTGGTGGTAGAGCCTCACAATGGACTTGTTTGAAGTACCAACACCCCTTAGCGTGTACGCTGTGTTTGACAGTCTTTTGGTATTCCTCGCCGCAAAACCCTAACGTGACTGATGCGGTGCACAGCGATAGTGCATGTTTATTTTAAGATGATTTTTATTGACACAATGACTGACTAAATATGAATATGCAGTATAAAGACATCTGGATTTGGACGCGGGCCCGACCCTTGGGTAGTAGCCAGGCCGGCAAATTTCTGGGTACTACTACTACTACATGCTGAAAGTAAGCAGACAACAATTAATATTTGAATTTAGATTCACTTATAGACTCCCGGCTCGAACTCCGGGTTGAGAATTGGATAGAATATCCGCTGAATAATATCGTCCGAAAGAAATCGGCTATAGCCTCTGACAGAAACTGGTTGATTTTGACTTGTCTCTCGGACAAAGTAATGGCAGGACTGGAGGATCTACGTCAGTACTCGGACAGAGTAATAGCAGGACTGGAGAATCTGCGGCGATACTCGGACAGAGTAACCGCATGACCGGGTGTAGACACCCCAATTTTTAATCCACATGCATCCCCTTTGATGAAGAGAACATGAAAGGTTACCTTGGAACGACCGAACAGAATTCGAATGAAAAAAATAATAATAAATAAATAAACATAGCCGGGCGACTCATCAGCTCAGCCGAGAGGTCAAAATTTTCTGAGGGAGCCTTCACCTTAGCCGTGCGGTTGATAAAGTAGGCCGGGCAGCCATGTTACAGGCGTCAAATCGGAAAATCGGGGATTAGAAGATTTTTGCAGAGGAATATGTCGGGGAATATCATCATTCCAAAAACATTTATGCGTGATTCGTTGGTTTACCGGCGGCTATAAATCCCCCCTAATCTCTCTCATTTCCGGACAACATCGATCACCGGAGAAATACCCCGTTCGTAAGCTGTACATCTCGATTACCCTCACTACCATTGCTATACTTCCTCCGTGATTTCCAGTAACAAAATCCACCAGAAAATTCTTGAAATCTCTCCCCTATCTCATAAAAACCTTCAAATCTTCGAACGTTACTTGATTTTCCTAAGAAAGCTCGAAGTTTTCGTTCTCGGTTCGATCAATCCAAGGTATAAACACAAGTTCACTTAGCTGAGTTCACAGCTTGGCTCTTTGAGGGGATTTTCCGAGTTCGGGATGGCCTCAGTGGCTATTTCCAGGCTCGGGTAATGCTATTTTTCAATAAAACCCACCTCTTGGGTTCGTGTCGGACGATATTGTCCGTTATCGCTCGGTTCGAACCTCCTCCGGAGGCATATTTTCCTTTTAACATTACCCCCGAAGTTTCTCTTTCCCTAAAGATCATTTTTGTAAAGAAAAAAAAGCCGTTTCCAAAGACCTATTTTTTGTTCGACCAGAGGACAGAATTTTTTAAAAAAAAAAACAGCAGAGGTTGGCTGGGCGGCCAACTAGCCTAGTTGCACGGCTAAGTTATGGGGACCAAAAATAGCACTCTGTTTTCTGGAAGTCATGCTCTGTTTTGTATCCCTCTGGTCGACTGACTTCTTCTTTATTACGTCTTTCCCCCCAGATTTCCTTTATTTAAATTTTAATCCTTTTAGTTTATTTTATTCTGTTATAGTTTTACAATCTCGTGGTTATTGTTATTAATTGTTTTAATTGTTAAATATCTTCTAAAAATCCCACAAATATTTAGTAAAGACCGGGGATTTCCCGGGCGAGCGGGGTGCTTTTAGATAAAACCTTCCCCATCCGTAACCTGGCTCCCGAATCCAAAGAATCTTTTCGCGGATCAAACCTTTTCTGAAACGGCACGAGAGTCACTCTTTAATTTTTAACAGTTTCTCGGGTACCAAAATTATTTTCTGAAAATAAATCCCGGGTGGCGACTCATATTTTTGTTTTCATTTTCAAATCAAATGCTTTTCCAAGACAAAGCCGAGCCGCGAGACGCCATCCATACCGGGGAATCTGCGACGATACTTAGACAGAGTAACGGCAGGACTGGTGAATCTGTAGCGATACTCGGTGTAAAGACTCGGAAATTTATATTTATTTTTCGTAAATAACAATGGGTAATGTGAGGAATGACGAGAATTGATGAAAGTGACTAAATGTGAGAGGATTAGATGTTAGTCATGTTACATGTGTTATATGGGTCGATTTGGTTTACACTTGGAATATTTGGACTTGTGGTGTAATTGTTCAAAACATGTGGTGTGTGTGGGTTATAAGTGTGTGGTGTGAGAGAAAGAGAGAGACAACACTCCCCTCTTTTCTCCAAAACCCAGCCGGCTCTCTCTCTTCTCCTCCATAACTCCCTTCTTCAATTCTTCCCACCATCCCAAGCCAAATCAAGAGTTCCAAACTTAGCCCCTTCACGAAAGCTTCTCAAAATCTCGTGCTCTATGCGTTGGTGTGCTCATTTCATCCCGGTGTTGAAGAATCTTGCTTGGAGTTTGGAACTAGAGCTAGGGTTTCATATTTGGAAGTGTTTCTAGTCAAAATCCCAAGAGGTAGGGGAATCTCTATCAATTCTCAATGTAATATGTTGATTGCTTGTGGGTGTATTCCCATTTGTTTTCTTTGTATTCTTGTTGACATCCCTCATGAAGTCTTTCCTAGTTGTTTGAGATTGAAATATACATGTTCCATACTTTCTTACATGAGCCCCAAGTCAATTTGATAGTCATTTGATCCAATCCATACATCCCCTCTTGATTTGATTCAATTTGGAAGATTATTGGTTTGTGCCTTGTTCTTGCTTTCATTTGATTTGAGGGAACTTTTGAATCAAGCTATAAGATTATACATTGAGTTATTGTTGTTGTTGAACCCTTGAATTGTAGCCCAACTTGTCCATTCATGCCCTTGAAATCACCCGAAACAAGCCCCCATTGATCATCATTGATTTGAGAAAATTTCTGCTCGAGACCAGTCTGGATTGATCCAAACTATTTTAGTGGACGAACAGTTGATTTTGGATCGATCCAAACTTTTTTTGGATTGATCCAAATCTCCATTCGTACAGTTTTTGCTCCTTTGACCCCTTTTGGCCCGTTTTCTGCGACGTACATACTATAACCATTCAAATTGACTTGAAACACCTTGAGATACATGTCATGAGTATAATTTGGTATATTTGATGATTCCTTAAGTTTCCTCGAGGTTCGAGTTGCGTGTTTGACACCTAACGACACTAGGGTGGTGACAGTTGATTGAATTAGAGTTTTTGAACGTTGATTTGAGTTGAGCTATTGCATGGACACTTTATGGATGAGAATGAACATGAAATGATATTAATGGATAAAAAGAATGACACGGGACCCGAAAGGGTATGCCCAGAGTGACACGGGGCCTGAAAGGGTATGCCCGAAGTGACACGGGGCCTATATGGCATGCCCGGAGTGACACAGAGCCTTTATCGTTTGCCCGGAATATTATTGAATGGAATAATTGAATAAGACGCATGATGAGAGTGTATTGAGCATGAGTGGTACATTGGATACGTATTGGACACAATGGAGTGATTGTTGATCTAATGTGACAAATCTTGAACTAATCTCTTATATTCGATTTTCCGTGACTTCTTTGGTTACTCTTGTTGATTTCCTTCCTTTGTTGCACCTCATGAGCATCTCATTTACATTTAGAATAGATAAATGTTTTCCTACGGGGCTAGTGAGCTCATCCTTATAATTTTCAGGTACTCAACAAGGCGGAACATGATTTGGCGTGTAGATGTGTATGCATGACTTCATTCTTTTGAAAGCTAATTGGGCGAGTTACATGATCATCTTAGACTAGTATTACATTTTGAAAAGATGAACGTTTAACTTGTAATTCATGTATTTTTGACTAGAAACTTGTGAAGACTATTCGGCTTATGTATTTGATTCGGGTACCTTAAACTTTGACTATCGTTGACTTTGAACATGTACTTTGACTTTGACCATGGAAGGTGTTGACCTCCACGTGGATTATGTAATTATTTATGGTTATCAAATTTGGGGCGTTACACTCACACAGAGTAATGACATGACTAGAGCAACTGGTCTACGCGACCAACAGAATTTAAACTACTCTGGTCTAATGACCACTGACAGTGCTTCCGCTAAGCCCTGACTACCGCTAGTTCTTCTCGGAGAAAAACCGACAGAGCTTCCTCGTAGTATATATGTCCCCAGATTTCGCCTAGGGAATCCGCCAGAGCTTCGGCGCAACTCTGGCTACTGTGGTTCCTTCCTAACAGAAACCCGGCAGAGCTACCGCCTAAAAACTTGAACTCCGGGTCCGCTCGAAAAGAGACCCCTAATATTTCTCTGAGCAGGTTGGGTTTCAGCTAACAAAGCTCCCCAATTTCTCAAAGAAAATGTATGTGAAGTGTGAAGAATAGCTTTCTCATATCTATATATTTGGAGGAAATTCTAGGCGCCTATTAAATGGGGGCTTGCCCATGTGGCAGCCTCTTAGTGGTTCCTAGGGAATCTCACATTTATCGACTGGTTTGATGCGATACAATCCGGGCTCGTTTATGTCGCGTAAGGTTCTTTGATCCAGGAACATCCAGGGATGTATCCCTAGGGTTTTTGAGGTGCCCGGGACATTGTGGCAACGCCCGTTTTTACAATATGCTCCGAAGATAGAGAAACTCGATCGTCTAGTTCTTGGTTAAATTGGAGCACGACAAGTGATCGGATGACCAAACGAAGTCCGATTGATCTTTACAATATGGCTAGAAATGAATTATCAATGATTTGGATTTCAAAAATTGATGTCCATGAACATGGAATCAGCCGTCTCGGGAAGCGTTGTGTCCCAAAAAATATCAAACGGGCTTGGAATCACCCGAAACTTGACGTGAGACTTAATTTCATCACGTTAAGCTTAAATATGAAGTTTGGGGAGATTTGGAGTAGTACGGACAAAACCTGGACCTTCTGGCTCTGTTCGTTTGTTTTTACCAAGTAAAGGGTATAGGGGGAGTAACAGTTCAATGGTCAAACGTCGTCTGATCTTGACGCGGCTTGAACCAGTCACTCTGGAATGTTGAAATGAGCACATCCAATGGTCTGATGCTTGATTGGATGTCCCGAGGGTATAGCTGGACGGTGGGCTCAGAAACGTTCTGGGAGCTGATTTCTGTCAAAGTATAGAAGGGAGAGCTGTGGCCTCCTGAAATGACATGCTTGTCATCCAAGCTATGCACATGTGGATGTTAGATATGAGTTGGTATGGAAGATTGAATATCGTGGCATTGGTAGTTTATACCCTGCCGGTTTACCTTTACCGGGAATCGCGTGTTCTACTCGGTAAGACTGTTTCTGATTTTTGATGGTCCGACGTCTCCTCTTTGGGAGCATCGACACCATTGATTTAATTTGGTAAATTGGTGTGGGGAAAAATCCGGTGTCAACAGATACTGTTGTAAGACTTTATTTATAATTTATATAATAAATATAACGTTCCCAAAATTAAGTGCGGTACATAAAATCCTTTCATTCCATTATTCTATAACACAATCGTACGCATTCAAGAGGTGGGCAATGATTTGAGGAAAACGGTACAGATTGTTCTTCCTCTCATTTACTAGATTATTTAATCTTCATTCTACAATTTGATTATATTGACCTCCCATTACCTTCATAAACACAGGTTCAACTTCTTCAACAGAGAAATGTTGGAGTTGTTATCCGAGACGAGCGAAAACTCAATGCCATTCGTCTTCATGAGGTAAATTTAACGGTTACTATTACTTTGAATTTCGAACTGAGACTGCATGTGCTTCGTCACCAATTTTATTTGCATTGTAACATCAAAAGGAAAATCGAAGGTAAGGAGAAATGGCTTAACCAAGGCAAAGGGAAACCGCAAAAGGGAAGGGGAAGGAAAAAACAACCGGTGCCAGAAAAGAAAATAAATGAATATGACACTCAGAATTGGCTGTGTTTGGATGAGTTTTGAAAAGAAATGTTTGAGAAGAATTTTTGAGATAGTGTTTTGGTTGAGTTTTGGAAATGAAAATAATGAATTCATGATTGGAGAGAGATAGAGAGAGAATGTGAATAATGAGATAATGAGTGGAAAGAGAAAAGTTAAAAATGATTAGGAAAAGAAAGAATCTTTTTGAAAATGGGAAGAAAACGAAACATTTATTATGTTTCTTTAATCAATTTCGTGTTTTTTAAATATTCAAATTTGAGAAATAAAGGCTGATAATTTATACCCAACCTTTTTGCTTTTTACTCTTCCTGTGCACCACGCACATCCTCACCCATGCACGCTCCTACCATGCATGCTGCCAAGCCTTAATTAATTCCACTTACTGAATATTTTGAACCTCTCTCCCTAGATAGGTACAGCCTCATCGAGAAAGAAATGTTGGGGCTTTCATTCCACTTACTGAATATTATGACCGGTGTGCAATTTTTTTTAAAGTGTCTTCCTTTTTTTTCGACAAATAGAATTATTGAAGTCAAAATTAGGTGTTTTGTTTGATCTTCATTTGCTTTGGAAAATTGGGAGTCCGCGCAATTCCCGTTTACGTGCTCGATAAAATGCTTCAATCAGTAGATATATCCCTTCGCTTTGTGGTGTGAATGTTTTGTGATGATCATACGGTTATGGGAGTGAGGAATAATTTGCAGCATGTTCTTAATGCCATGTTATCCCACTACTACAAAACCTTAAACTATGACAGTCAAAAAGTGTCATTAAACACAAAAGATGACAGCTTTAAAAGTGTCATCTTTGGAGGTGACATTAAAAGTCTAGATTTATTATGACAGTCAAAAAATTGTCATTGAAACATATAATAAATAAAAAGATGACAGTTTTAAACTGTCATCTTATCTATCTTCCATTCCACGAAAAAAAATTCTAGTTCGAACACATGGCTCTCGCATGGCCGCTCAGTGGAGCTCACCTGGCGCCCCTGTGGCGCTTGTGTGGCATCTACATAGCACTTGTGTGGCGAGCAAATATTTGCTTGCCCCATGCCTCGAACTCAAGACCTTGAGTTCCTCGCGCGCGCGTGATACCAACTGATCTATCGATCACACTTGTTGTTAACAAAAGACCAACAAAAATATTTATACTGTATTTTCGAAAAATTTTAAGCTGTGCACTTTTAATGTCAGTTTTGGATTAAACTGTCATCTTAGACATTGAAAGTATAAGATGACAATTTGTTTCAACGACGCTTATAAAGCGTCATAAAAAATTCAGATTTTCAATGTCAGTTACATAAGGTCAAACTTTTAATGTCAGTTTTAAGCAAAAACTGACATTAAAGAAAGAGATAATTATTTCACTTTCATTCTAAACTGTTATCTTATATCGCAAAGATGACAGTTTTTAGGATAGACTGACATCAAAACTCTACCCTCATATTTTCGATGACAGTCTTACAAAAACTGTCATTGTTTCAATTTTTGGTGTGTCATCTTTAACCATTTTTGTAGTAGTGTCCATGATGAGCAACGTGTCAACGGCACCCATATTCGTGAGCCCAGTATTGACTTACGTGTGGTAATTGTTCGAGCAATTGGACATGAGGTTGAGATATTACACGTGAGCCACTATTGATTTGCGTATGTTGATTGTTCGAGTCATGCCTTGAGGCACGGGCAATGCATTAGATTGAAATATGTTAACACAATCATATATAGGATTCAATCATATATCAGAATCAATTATGATTCTGTATAGGATTCGGTAAATTATGAAATATTGTATTTCTGATCAGTTCAAAAATGCCAAAGATAAACCACAACTCTATACTGAATCCTATCTATGTTAACACACTCTATCTTATATAGTATTGTAGGATGGATTTTCGTGAGAAGCAACATAAAGGCGACAAGTGGCACAAATGGATTGGTTTATCATATAGGACTTTGAATAAAGCATGTGACAGAATGACACAAAAAATTTGTAACACGAAAGTACTTTAGTTTTTTAAATCTAAGAATTCCATATTTATCAAATTAAAACCAAAAAGATCAACAGTTGGGACGGAGTGAATGTTTTGTTTTTGATAATTAAATCAAACGTATATATCTTTTGCTTTTGCTTTTGCATATGCATCAACCCGAGATACTTGAATTCATCCCGTGCATAACACGGGTTTTCTGCTAGTCTAATAAAGTATTCCAGAATGGGTTTTCGTGAGCAGAGCCCTCAACGCGATAAGTCGCTACACTTGATTGGCCAACACAATTAATCAAATTATTTTTAAACATTTGAAATAATTCTTTTAGGTAACCAAATCCTTAATATATGGGATAACTTTTTAAAATTTAGATAAACAAATCCTTAATTTCTTGGATAACTATTACAAAAATGGAAAATATGTAAAGGATCATATTAATTACCGAATCCTATATAGGATCAATCATAATTGATTCTGATATATGATTGTGGTGACATATTTTATTATTTACTCCATTCTAAATGCCAATAGGATTGATTCGGTATATTTGGAAACCCCAATTATGAATCTTTCTAGCCTATATAAAGACATACTAGGTGGAGATGATAAGTCATCAACCCAAATAGAAAATAAAAGCAACAACAATAAGCATAAGAAACAAAGGCATGGGGACGAGCCGAAGTAGGCCAACAAACCAAACACCAAATGAACCAAATCCATCTTTGAGCACGTCAACAGACCAAACACAGAATGCACCAGTTAATCCACCTCTTGTTGGAACCTCTGATCGCAATCGAAAATGTTGTAGCTGCCATAACCGTGAGGTTGGTTGACTCTCTTCAATTTGAAAATTAAAAACTTATTTTTTTAGCGCAAATTTTTTTATATAGTATGAAACTTTTGGTTTTCAGAACAAAAAAATACACTTAGTAAATAGGCTTAAATACTTGTAACCCAAAATCTGATGAGAGAAGAAAAAACATGTTATCAATGGTTCTTATGGTTGAAAAAAAAAAATGCATGATCCGGAAGAAAAAATTGATGACAGTATTCTTGGGAAACTAATTTTTGCCCTTCTTTTTTATTATCTTGGACCACTGGATATATGTAAAAGATGACCTTCTTATGTGAAAGTTAAATATGCCATAAGGATATCTTGGTAATTTCAACAGAGTAAGAAAAAGAACCAATAATCCCTTTTTTAGTAGAGCTTCTGTTTTATACACTTTGCTAGATCGGCTAAAAACATAACAAACAACTATTAATATTTTAAAACTTGACTCGTTTATAATTCTGATCTTAATATTAATTTGCAACTACCCTAACAAAATTGAATCGTAATTGTAAGGTGAAGGATAACTTTTAATTACTAGCTAGTTGTTTATAAGCGTTCGTCCTGCACGCGTGATGAAGGGACAATTTGTTTGATTTGTCTCTTAGTAAAAAGTTCAAATTTTTATTTTCTTTTCAGAAAATCAAAATTGGAGGGAAAAAAAAAGTGTCGCTTACACTAATATGAATTTTTGAATTTGCTTCGGAACAAAATTATGTTTTACAATGATGATAAAAGTACAAGAGGGAAGAAAGAATATCAAACACTGTTGAGTATGGGATACATATTGGATTTTTGGGGGTTATGTTTTCTTTGGTGGGTGGGTATTTTTGCTGTGGATGGTTGGGCGTTTTCTTCAGTGTTGGTTGGCCTCTTGTCAATCTCAAGTGGTTGTTTTTTACTTTTTTGGTATGATCGTCAGTAGTGTGTATATATATATATATATATATATAATAAAGTTTCCCCTCTCTCTAATAGCTTAAGTTTTTAGATGAGTTGGTAGTTTACAATCTAATAGGTAGGTGGGCGTGCCTTTCTTGGTTTGCTCTTTCTCTGTCGTGATGTCTCGTGCTTAGGAATAGTTAGGATCCTTTTATTCCTTGTAGTAATTTGTTTCTAAAGATTAATAAAAACAAAATCGCTCTTCAATAAAGATAAATATTGGACAGGTGGCTTTGCGCAAGGGTTGATTAGGTTTTTCTCAAGTCTTGGACAAATGGCTCAGGAATTGTGCTTGGTTATCCAAACAGGGTTTAAGGAGTCAGGGCCTAGCGAATTAGCTGCAAGCAAAAACGGCCACGTTTTCGACCGGAGAACATGGGATGGAAAGGGATTTTCAAAGATGACCCAAGTTTCACCTTTCTTTGGTAGAAAGTGGTTAAGTTTCGGGAAAAAAAAAAATTACATGCTAACGTTAGAAAAAGATGTTCCGAGTTATAAGAATGGAGTGAAAATAACTTACCCAGCAATTTAAAAAGAGTATTATATGGTGGAGAAAATCGTTTCAAACAAAATTAGTTTCATCATTAGAGAACTAGAACATATCGTACAATGTGTCGCTAGACATATCTCTGATGCAATATTATAAGTTTTAGGACTGGAGGAGAAATTCATTCTAGTTGAAAAGTATTTTATTGATGAGATTAACTTCTTTCCGGATGAGCCGGAAACAAGTAGTTTACGGATGGCCCATTGTGGGGCCCCACCGACACCTCATCGCAATAATCTGAACCGGTCATTTTGTAGAGCCCGCAGAGTAGTGTGTATACAAAAAAATCTCTGAAATGATCCAGGCCGTTGTATTTTTTGCACCAAAAATCAATTTTTGACATATCTATCGATGCCGGGTCAAGCTGATTTTTTGCACAAACACACTACTCTGCGGGCTCCACAAAATGACCGGTTCAGATTATTGCGATGAGGTGTTGGTGGGGCCCACAATGGGGCCGTCCGTAAACTACCTCTTTCCGGCTCATCCGGAAAAAAGACGATCTCTTTATTGATACTAGACATAGCCACACGAGTGACAGTCTCTAATCGTCTCACATTAATTTGTATGCATGCGTGGTCTGAACTTGATGAGGAGTTCCACATAAATGTATGATAAAAATTGATATTGCATTAATCGCCCTGGATAAGCCAAAATACAAAGGAAGTATCCTAGGACGTGTACTATTCGAATTATATCTGGTACATTAATATAAAATTCATAAGCATATTATTTCAACCGTGCCGAAATCCTATCTATAGAACTTATTTTCCGAGGAAATTCATAAGCATATTATTTCAACTTGACTTAGTGGTGGTATGTCAAGTATAGTTTTATTTACGCTTAAGATTGTTTTTTATGCTAAAACTAACGTTCTATTTGTATTGTGTCTGCATGCAGCCAATAGAGGTAGAGTATACCAACCTTGGTGATGGTCGATATCTATGTCCAGATTGTCTTTCTATATCTCTTATGGAACCCAGACAATTGAAACCCATTATTCGTCAAGTACACAGCTTTTTCGATGACCATTTGAAGCTTCCTGTCAGAAAGGACATTCCTATTTTCTTCGTCGATGCAAATGTGATATATAGAGGTTTCATACATGAAAGGAACGTAAGTTTTAAATCAACGTACGTTTTTATTCTGTTGGATGTGTAAAATTATAGTAGGTCCATAACACTGAGTTAACAGTGTGCCTATGCCGTCCTGCCCTCGGTTCTTTTAATCGTTCTAATCTCATTTCAATAATTATCAAGTTTCTTTTGCCGATAAAAATGAAGAGAAAGTTATCAGAAAGGACGTTCCTATTTTCAAAGATTAACCCGCACGTTTACAATATAAAAAATAATACATCTTTTTCCAGTAAGATAACATATTGGTGACAGTATATAGCTTGATGTTTTCATTAACGGAAAGGGTGAGCTTGCACAAAAAGATGCAATGAAAAAATTTAGCACTCAAAAAATAGATATGACAATCAAGGGAATTCAAAGTAATTTTATTAGAACACAATCACAACTCTTCTATGTTGTCGCCAAAGATGGCTCTCTATCCCTCATCTTTTTTATGGGGTTGCTCCCGATGACAATGCACTTTCCCTTTCTCTGTTAGGCTACAAAGCATGAAAGTGACCAGACAGCTCAATGAGCTCAAAGTGTTTTATTTTGTCGTGCACTTTCCTATATATGCCGCTTGATTTTTGCTGCGTTTCTCATGCTATAATTACGGTCAAGAACCGGTCCTTCGCCTATTTTGGCATGATAATTTTGAATTGAAGGATTATTTTTTGTCTTTTAAAAAATTTATTCTCTCATTCGTTACTTTTTGAAATGTTTTTTTGAGAATTATTGGTTCGTCTCGACGAGGGCTATCTCAAAAGTGAAATTTTATGTTCAAAACTTAATTTGTTTGAATAAAAACCAAAAATAATCCCCCAAAATTATTAAGCCTAAATAAGTGTAGTACGTAGTACTGTTTCTCACAATACCGACCGTGATTAAAATAGTGTATTATGAAAGAGAGTTGTAGGTTGGTCTTCCATAGATGCCAAGCCCTCAATACACTGACTAGTCTCGAGTCCTTGAACCCAACAATTACAATCCATCCTACCTACAGACATGATGCCAGATTTTACTACCTTGTTTACACATACATTTCTTTGTAAGATCTTCCTGTAGAAATTAGAAAAAATCAATTTTAAGCAATAAGATTTTTACTTCATCATGTTTATCTAAAATTGCTAACGTTTTCCTATGATGTTGTTTGGACAGGATTCTGGTATGATTTATGGGGTGACTATAGGTGGAAGACCAGATAAGATAAAAATTGTAAGTAACTTTTCTTTCCCCAATAAAAACATTGCATAGTGACCTCTTATCGCATAACATTTTGTATGATTCACTCTTTTTCTGCCCAAACACTTAACCATTTATCATTACTGACAATAGCCTTTCAATTTTTCAATGTATCCTTGTCTAACAATATCGCTACTTTTGTGCTAACTAGGTCAAAAGGTGTGTAAGAAGAGGGACTAATATAATAGCAGTAACAAAGATGAAGGAAGTAAATGGTGATAAAGTGACTGCAATCTTACTTTTGTTTGGATTACCAAAGTAATTCTCATATACACGCCTTTTCTATTGAATGGCATTATTTGTCAGTAAAAAAAATTGGTAGAAAATTGGCAGTATATAAGTGAAGTAGCCCTTTACAGTTTGAAACTCTCTTTGTTAAGAGCTGAGTTTTTACCACAAAAATAGATCTTTCCATTAGCGCGTTTTAAGAGAGGCAAATAAGATTCAAGGTGTTTACATTAGAAAGTGAGATCAATCGTTTGGAAACATGCATAGTACCATCTTTGGGCATACATAGATGATGCAATCGCATCGGGCCCTCCTATAAATTCTAGCTTATTTTGCAGGACGTCAATTTTTATGCTCTTATGTTAGGCCTATATATAGACTTGGTAACAGGTTAGGTATATTACCCATTGTAAGTGATATGATAGCATATTTTGATTATGAGAGCTTAATAAATACTTTTTGGGAGAAATGTGATAGTACTTAAGTAATACCTATTGAATTAATTGAATGAGTATCAAGTGTTTTGTAGTAGTTTTTATTTATCTATGAAGTTGGTTTATTATTATTTTTAAATATTTTACTCCTAATTTATATAGAAAGCCCTATTTGGAAAATTTAATTTTGACTCGGCCATTGATAACTCCTAGCCTACCCGGCCTAAATATTCAGTAATATTAAGGGAAAATATGAACATAGAATCGAATAGAGAAGATGCATGGTAGATACCAGAGAATTTACACGATTAGTGATCTCCCATTCCTTAAGAGTTATTATAATTGTTGACACCGGATTTTACCCCACCCCTATTTATCGGATCAAATCAATGACGTCGACGTCTAGAAATCAGAGACAGCTGGCCAGCTATATCCAGGAAGAGACGTCGGATCATCAGAAATCAGAGACAGCCTTTCCGAGCAGAACACGCGATTCTCGGTAAAAGTAAACGGGAACAGTATAAAGTACTAATGCCTCCACATTCAATTCTAAACACCAATTTATATCTAACATCTGCATGTGTATAGCTTGGATAACAAGCATGCCATTTCAGGAGGCCACAACCCTCTCCCCTTTATCCTGACAAAAATCAACTCCCGGAAGCTTGTTTCTGGACCAACCGGCCAGCTATATCCTCGCGATGTCCAATCGAGCATCAGACCATTGGATGTACTCATTTCAACATTGTAGAGTGACTAGTTTGAGGCACGTCAAGATCGGACGACGTTTAACTGTTGAACCGCCACTCCCCCTTACCCTTTACCCAGTAAAAATAGATGAACAGAGCCAGAAGATCCAGGTTTTGTCTGTACAACTTCAAATCTCACCAAACTTCATATTTAAGCTTAACGTGATGAAATTAAGTCTCACATCAAGTTTCGGGAGATTCCGAGCCTGTTTGATATTTTCGGGGACACCGCGCTTCTCGAGAAGGCCGATTCCATGATCATGGACATCGGGACCCAATTTTTAAGATCTAAACATTGATAATCCTAATTCTGCCTTACTGAAGTTCCCTGCAAAATTTCAGGCCAATCGAATTTCGTTTAGTCATCCGATCGCTTATTGCACTCTAATTAAACCAAGAGCCGAACGATCGCATTTCTCTATCTTTGAAGAATAATTTGGAAAAACAGACGTCACCACGATGCTCAGGATGCCTCAAAACCCTAGAAATACTTCTTTGGATTTACCTGGATCAAAGGACTGAGCGCGAACACGATCGAGCCGGGACTGCATCGCGCGAAGCGATGCAGAACCCTAGGCTCCCATACTTTGGGTGCCTAGAATGGCATGCCCAATGGCAGCCTGCCACGTAGGCAGGTGCCTATAGTATGGGCGCCTATGCCCACATAAATATGTGAAGCCATTTTGGCTTTCAAAGACACACACACTTTCACACGACTTTCGAGTTTCGGTTCGCAAAGGGCTGAAGTCTTCCCATTGCGAGCTCACTCAGATATCACTAGCTTAGGCGGTAGCTCTGCCGGGTTTCTTAGAAAGGAACCTTGGTGGTCAGAGTTGCGCCGAAGCTCTGCCGAATTCCCCGAGCGAAATCTCGGGATACACATACTACGCGGAAGCTCTGCCGGTTTTTCTTCCAGAAGAACTACCGATGGTTAAGGCTACGCGGAAGCGCTGCTAGATTTTCTATAGAAGTTTCTCTGGTCATAAGACCAATCTTATATCAATCATTCTTGTCGTTACTCTGTCCGAGTTCCGACTCCAGATCCTCCAGTCCTTCCATTACTATGCCTGATTTTTCCGGACGATATTATTCACAATTCCTTGTCGCCGCCAAAGTCCAGACATTGTCCTCCGAGTATGGTATAAACGTCTCCATATCCCGCTAGCCCAAATTCCCCAGCGATTATTAACTTCTCTAGAATTTCAATTTTCTTCCGAACTACGCGAGACCTGATTTTCTCCTGAGATCGGAGAATACGTAGGCAGCCTGACGAAGGCTCGGTCCTGAATAAAACCTGTTTATCTTCTTGAACTACGTGATGACCTGATTCTCCTATGACCGGAGATACATAGGCAGCCCTGAGGTCGGGCTTGGTCCAAATCATATTTTTGTACATATTCCCCCTTCTTTGGTAAACATCTCCTGCAATACAATTTATTTTCAGACAGACTATTTCTTCTTCTCATGTATGTAGGTTTTATGGCCACAAATCTTCATTTACTCATTTTGGAAAAGTTTGTTCCGAGTGCTGAAAGGGTGGGGTAGGGTGCTCCGGCTTCCCCACACGTAACAATGAATTATTGAACATTTTCTTCTCTAAAATGGCAGACCAAACAAAAACCGAGTCATTTATAACAAACAAAACCGGGTCTTTTGATCCGAGGCATTTTCTTGCTATTTGTAAAAATATCTATTCAAATGGTGACTTGACACACCGAGAATTATGTCAAGTGGCGACTCTGAGTTATTTTTATAAATTCATTCTAGCTCAGTCACAACTGTAAAACCCGTGTTTTTACAAAACCACATCGCTTGAATATCAATTGGATCACTTGACCACAAATCATTTTCTAAAACCCCCTTGGTCAAATTCCCGGGCGTGACAACAATGATAAGTTAGTCCATGAAAAAATCCATAACATTCTTTTACGTTTTGTACGACACACACCTCTTGAATTCTTAACATTTTGTAAATAAATCCATGATATTTGTTCGGCAGTTCATAACATTAACTTTAAAATTGATAATATGTAGCTACATATTCAATTTTCACGATGGTGCCAATTCTGACGTGAAATATCACATACATCCAGGCAGGTGGTTGGGGCAACTCTAGCTCATGAGATGGTGCATGCATGGATACATCTCCAAGGTATAAATATTTCATGCTCTCGCACCTTTTGTTGATTAAATTTTAACTCCATGGTTGAGAATATCCTTATCCTATACTTTCATCTTATCGTTGAATGTGATACACGATTGCATTCTGAATTTTGCGGGTATGCCGATCACACGATAATTAGAAGCGATAAACAAATATTGTTTGAAATGTTTATTAATTATGTGGGCGGAGTCATTGATGGTCAAGTGGGGTTGACCCCACTCATATTCATGTTCTTTTTTTTTTATTTTTTTAAAATAGATCCCAAAACATAGCAAGTCCATTAAAATTATAAAATTTCCCCATTCTAACAGTAGAACATTGTTAACCATCTGTCAATAGGTGTGGACAATATCACTGAAAGCTAAAAAAGTTAATTTTTCAATTCATATTTCTTACTTACGAATACATGTTTACAAAATTTTGTAAAAATTTTATGAATATCGATTCACCTTTTACACATCGATTGGTGCTCCAAAAGAACCCAAGAACTGATAATTTTCTACAACTAATACATGTTTAGTTTTTTGGTACTAAGAAAATAAAAGTACTAGACCAGCCACCACTGCCTGAGATCTCTGACTCCACCCCTACTTTATGATCAGACTGCTAATAATTAAACTATTTATTGTTGATGATCGTTTGTATAGGCTGGACCTTCAGATTGGAAACGTCGGTTGAAGAAAGCATATGTGATGTGGTAGCTAGCATGTGGCTAGACTACACAGCTGATGAGAATGATCCATCGTACACAAAATATAATGCTAGTTTTGCAAAAAGATTGAGCAGGTGTCTTAGGTGTTCGCTTGAGAATGATCAATCGTACACCGAAAATAATGCTAGTTTTGCAAAAAAATTGAGCAGATATCGAAAGGATTTGCTTGAAACCGGTAGTGTAGGTGCAGCAGAATTTCCGAAGGCCAAACGTGCAGTTGAAACGTATGGCTTGGAAGGTACATTAATGCGCGTTGCTCACACAAGAAGTATTCCAGAGTGAAATAAACATTGCTAAAGTTTGTGTTACCTCGGTTAATTATTGGTGCATTTTCAAAATGCTTTTATTTCATCAGTAACACATTTTAATCTTTGTTATTGTCTTCTTGATGTTTTGGTAACTTGAAATTATTTGAAGCATAATGGTTTGTTAGCGGGTAAGTTTCTTAGTGGGGAGGCACCAATTGGGTGGATGATTCACCCCGATCAAAGTGTTTGTTTCAAAGGGAAGTTGTTCCTACCCATCGCGTGTCTGGATGAGATTTTGCGGGAATTTCACCGTTGGCCTTGCATCCGAGTGGGACGAAAATGTATCACCACTAGTGTTGGCAATTTTGGTGGCCGGGGATGAAAAGGCACGTGGCGACTTTTGTGTCGAAGTGTTTAACGTGTGTCAACAAGTAAGAGTGGAACACCAACGACCGAAGGGAGGGTAGCAACCTTTACCAGTATTTTTTTGAATGGCAAAGAATTTTATTAATCTTTGAAATGATTACAAAGATTAAAAGGGAAGAGGAGTCAAACATCATAGAGGAAAAGCATCCAAATTGATCAAGCAACCTCAGACCCACGGAGAAATTGGATAGCAAGATGCCAACCACAAAGATCACCAGGACATGCCCTGGGAAGAAACAAAGAAAAGAAACAAAGCTGACAGCAGGTGTAAATCTTACAAAGATTCTAATAAACTGTTAATTCTGAAAAGGAAATCATGTGTTGAAAAATCAGCACGCCCATCCTTGGGTTTAACCCAAAAGGCAATCCTTGATTTAATTAGATCACCTATTTTGTCCCAATCCGGAGTTGCACTTTCAAATACAAGTTTGTTTCTAAGATTTCAAATAGTCCACAGAACAGCCATAGGTGTAGCATCCCAGATTAGTCTTTTTCCTTTGTCATTTTCCAATCTTTCCACAAACATAACAAGTTGACCACAGTTTTTGGAGGAACCCAAACCACACCCCACCAAGACATAATGAATGACCACAACTGCCAAACAGGCTGACAATGAAGTACCAAATGGTCATAAGATTCTAATTCAGAAGCACAGAATCTGCAAAGAGCTTCTTCTTCATTGATTATAATCCCCAATCTGAGCAAATATTCAGCAGATTTTATTCTACCAAGGTGGACCACCAGCAAAAGCACTGCACTCTGTATGAGGCCACATTTCTCCAGATTAGGTCAAATGCAACCTGATAAAGCACTTTTGATCTCCTCTTCTTAATGACCTGCAAACCAAGGTGCTCAGACTGGAATGTCTCTGGTCGACACCCCTCCTATGCCGAAGTTAGTATTAGAGATTTAGAATAGATTAGTTGAACTTTTAATGTTATTTCGTATATCTATTGTGTACCTTTTTGATGATTATCTTACCCCGTTTATAAGAGTTCTCTCCCTCATGGGACATATCCTGAAAGTAGTCCTACAGTTGAGGAGATTGTTGGAGACTATCCCGGAGAATAGCCTTTGGGGTTTTTACTTCACTAAGCCCCTTTTTATCTCAGAAGAAGTTCCAACCATAAGTAAGCTTCATCTTTTATGAGCTATATCATTTTTTAATTACAGCTACCTCTTTTAGAGTTATCTGAATATCTTCATGATATTCTCCCTTACTTAACGGATGTTAGTTATAGAATCATGTCAGCTTGATCCGACATGTTTCGATCTGTATGGTTATCTTTGTCCCCTTGGTGATATTTCTGGTTAGGTCTGTCAGGGCCGTTTGTTGGTGCTGAACAGGCAAGGCTTGTTTAGTTGGTCATTAAACTGTTCAGGTCGGAACCTTATTAACAGTACTGGACCTTGGGTCCACATTTTTTTAAATGAACATATCTGTAGAGTACATCAACATCAGCGGTTAATTTGTACTTATCAGCTACTCCCCTATTTTCGAACATGCTCGAAGGTACAGAGAGAAAATATTTCATTATACTTTCAAACCAGAGGCTACCTTTTCGATTTCTGCGGTTGAAACTTTTCTCTGTCATTAATACCGTCGTACCTTTTCTGCCTAATTGGTACGCCTTCTAACATATCGAAGCGCCATTTTGCATCCTCTTTCTTGAAACCCATACCTGACGTTTCGGAAACCATCAAGTACTTAACTGACATAACGATTGAACTCCTACCTTATCATCAAAAGGTATGATGAAGGCGCATAAATACACCCTTTCCTTGTTTGGAAAATTGAAACTCTCCCATTTTCTTTCTTTCGAGTTCCTTTGTCAAACTCTTTCTTCTCAAGGTCAAAATCTCTTTAGAAAGAATGGATCCATCTCACAGAGCCCAAATAACGGAATGGTCTGAGGATGAACTTGATCTAGGGGAAACCCCTGTCCGTCAAGCAAGGGCTGCTTCAACTCTCCTCGTGCCTGCTCGTACCCCTTCAGTTTCGTCACCAGTGCTTAGGGGCGTTCGCCACCACTCCTTTTTTGAGGTGGATAATGTAATTTCCACCGTTAGTAAGACCACTCTTGATGGTTTGATGGTTCGGTATCAGATTTCAGAAGAAGTAACCTTCCATGTTCCTTCAAAAGAGGAAAGAGCATCCACTTCGGGGGTGGAGAAAATTGCTTTGTATGAAGCTGCATTTCGTTGTGGTCTTCGCTTACCTTTCCCCTTAATTGCGAGGGAAATTTTTTGGAATGGCAAAATGGTGATCTGTCATCCAAATGCCATATTAATGAAGGTTTGTATCAAACCTCAACAAACAAACGTCTCCGGATTAAAGAGGAGACTTTTCAGTCGCTAAACACAAAGAAAGATGTTATGTTTACTCAATACGACGCTAGAGGGGTTATTCAGCCTCATAACAATCCATTGGTAGTAACAATGATCATTTCAAATCTCTTAACAGAAAAAGTGTTAATAGATACAGGAAGTTCATTAGATGTGCTTTACCAACACACTTCCAAGTGGTTGGGTTTCAAACAAAGTCACCTTCAATATTGTGATTACCCCATGGTTAGTTTCTCCAGAACAATAACCAAACCTAAGGGTCAAAATCTCTCTCCAAGTACTGATAGGAGATCCTGCAAGAGAACAAGTGATGTTTACCACAGCTTTTGTAATAGTGGATTGTCCCTCTACCTACGACGCAATCATAGGACTGCCGACACTTAATCGATTAAGAGCAGTGGTGTCGATATATCACTTGAAAGTAGAATTCCCAACCCCGCATGGAACGGGGGAGTTAAAAGGGAAACAAAGCGTGGCACGAAACTGCTATAAATCATTTTTTAGTAGGACAAAACCAGCCATGATTGTCGGGGAAGTGGATACTAAAGATGAAGAAAAACTCCGACAAGGAGAGCCAACAGGAAAAATTGATGAGGAAGAACTCGAACCAAAACACCCTGGTAAAGAAGTTCGAATAGACTCCGACCTAAATGCTCAAATCTTAACAGAACTCCTAACATTTCTTTTGCAAAATAAGGATGTTTTCGCATGGACTCATGAGGACATGCCAGGAATTGATCCCAAGAAACGAACCTTTGCTCCGAAAGATATCAGGCCATAGCTGAGGAGGTAGAAAGGTTGTTACAGGTTGGCTTCATCCGTGAAGCCCATTACCCAAAATGGATTGTTAATCCTATTATGGTACCAAAGCCTAATGGGAAATGGAGGATGTTTGTTGATTTCACAGATCTCAACAAAGTGTGGACGGTGCCACTTTTGTTTGGAAAAGGTGGTTTTGGAAAAGTTTAGAGTCACCACCCGGTTTTTGGGAAAAGGATTTAGGACCCGAGAAACCGTTTAGAAAAAGAGTTTTGAAAAATAATGACTCTCACGCCGATGATTTTTGAAAAAGGATTTGGTCTGCGAAAAATAGAGATTTTTTGGGTCTGCAAAAAATAGAGATTTTTGGATTCAGGAGCCAGGTTACAAGTGGGGAAGGTTTTTAAGACTCCCCACTAGCCCGATTGGAAATCGGTCTTTACTAAATATTTGTGGGATTTTTAGAAAACTTTTTAATGCAAAACTTTATTCATATAAATAATAGATGGATAATTAACAAGCACTGACGTAATGATAAAAATATGGAAGAAGCAAGGAACATAAAACAGAGTATAAAGCAGAAAAACAAAGCATAAAACAAATGATAAAATTTTTGGCTTTTAAAAGTGTGTCGTGCAGCACACTTTCTGTCTTGGCAATTTCAGAATTTCATTTTTTGACAGAAATGAAAGGGGCTTGTATTGGGTGTATTGCCTATAAAATTTGAAAACATTTTCTTTTTAAAACAAATATCTTCCACTGGGTAATAGAAATGTGGCTCTCAAATGAACAAATTCCGTGGATACGATTCAATGCTCTCATGGCAATGTTCCAGAGGTAAAAAGCGTTTGTGAAACGACTTTTGTTTTATTGAAAATAAGATTTGCTAGGTTCTGGGGAGACACTGGAGTCACCCTAAATCTAGCAAAACCCCTCAGGAGGCCAAAGACTGTGAGCTTTTGGCCGAGAAACATATTTTATACCTTTGAAACGACTTGCTTGGAGTTAACCCCTTCTCACCCTTCCAATGCTCTTACTTCTAACTTTGAGACCACCGGAAGAAGTATGGACAAGATTGAAGATGACCGAGAGTTACAATGAAAGTTCACGGGTTATGGATTTTTGGGTTTTTTGGATGGGTTTTTCTGGGATTGCTAAAAGTTGAGATGTATTGACTATAGTAGGAACAAGATTTTGGCAGAGTTTAAGAGAGGGATTTCATGGCCTTCTTCCTTGATCTTCACCTCGCATGGCTCGATTTATTTATAGGCGGGAGGTACCGTGATTCCCCTACGCAAATGTGATTCTCATGTCAAAGTTGTGAGCTACATCCGTAGCCTTTCTCTCTCGCACGAAACCATCATGAGAAAAGGTAGCAAACGTCAACAAAGGGAGTTGTTGGAGCTTTGCGAAAGACTGATTTGACAAATGACAATCCTGTGCGGTACACTTAGTGTCCCGTGCCGTACACTCATCTCCACCGTGCGGGAGAGTTTCTTGGTAGACTTGTTTTTTAGTGGAAAACATGTCGTGCGTGACAAGAGGAGTCCCGTGCGGTAGAGTTGACCAGTCTTGGTTTCGTTGACTTGAAGGGTTTCGTTCCAACGTTTCCCAGACATTCCTTTCAACATCGGGATTAAAAACGTGCATAGGGATTTAAATTGGGGTGTCTACACAAAGCATGTCCCAAGGACAGTTTTCCTTTACCAAGGATAGACCAGCTAGTAGATTCCACTGCTGGTCTATGGACGCCTTTTTAGGATATAACCAAATCCAGATGGCACCTGAAGATGAAGAAAAGACAACGTTCATTACACATCGATGCCTCTATTGTTATATGGCAATGCCCTTTGGCTTGAAAAATGCAAGTGCCATATACCAAAGGTTGGTTAACGGCATGTTTAAACAACAGATTGGCCATAATGTCGAGGTATATGTTGATGACATGCTCGTTAAGAGTATTAGAAAAAATCAGCACATAGCAGATCTCCGAGAAACCTTTGACGTGCTAAGAAAGTACAAGATGAAACTGAACCCAGCAAAATGTGCTTTCGGAGTTTCCTCCGGGAAATTCTTAGGATTTATGGTGTCACAAAGGGGAATCAAAGCCAATCCAGAGAAAATCAAAGCTCTTTTGGAAATGCAATCTCCCCAGACTATAAAAGAAGTCTAGAGGCTTACAGAAAGGGTAGCTGCATCGAGACGGTTTGTGTCCCGAGCCACCGATAAGTGTCAAACCTTTTTCAAGGTACTGAAGAAAGCTTCTGAGTGGTCGAAACCAAAAGAAGAAGCCTTCCAACAACTCAAAGCTTATTTAGCTTCACCTCCCTTGCTGAACAGAACAATACAAATAGAAGATTTATATCTGTATTTGGCAGTATCCCTCTATGCAATTAGTTCTGTGCTGATCAGGAAGGAAAAAAAGCTACAATACCCAGTTTATTACACAAGTAAAGTCCTCTGGAGACCAGAGATGAGGTATCCATGGATAGAAAAGATAGCTTTTGCTGTGGTTATAGCAGCGAGAAGACTACGACATTATTTCCAAGCACACCCCATCAAGGTGCTAACGGATCAGCCACTCCATCGTGCGCTTCATAACCCAGATACCTCCAGGTATCTAGTCCAATAGTCAGTGGAACTTGGGGAGTTTGATATTGAATACCAACCTAGATCAGCAATAAAAGGCCAAGTTTTGGCCGACTTCGTAGCAGAATACACTTATCCGAATCCTGCCTCTCGAGAAGAGGTAATTCGTCTGTGGATGATGTAGGTGGATGGTTCAACATCTAAAGACGCCAGTCGAGCAGGAATAATCCTGATCTCCCCAGAACAAGACAAGATAGAATATGCGCTCCGTTTTGAATTTCAGGCCACAAACAACGAAGCAGAATATGAAACCCTCATAGCAGCAATCCAGCTTGCAAAAGCTGTAGGAGTAAAGCACCTAATTGTCACCAGTGCCTCACAACTTGTGATAGGACAAGTAATAGGGGAGTTTAAAGCCAGGGAAGAAGCCATGACCAGTTATTTTAAATAAAGTTTAAAATCTTCGAGCAGAATTTGACTCTTTTTCCATTAATCAGGTCTCCCGAGACCAGAACACACAAGCAGATCAGCTTGCGAGGTTGGCCACAACCAAATAAGAGGTGATTCCCCGGAACATGCCAATTCGATACTTAGAGAAACCTAGTTGTCGCGCCTAGAATTTCGACCAAGGGTGTTTTGGAAAACAGTTTGATGGTCGAGTGATCCAAATGATATTCAAGCGATGTGGTTTTGTAAAAACACGGGTTTTACAACTGTGACTGAGCCAGAATGAATTTGTAAAAATAACTCAGAGTTGCCACTTGACATAATTCTCGGTGTCACCATCGAAATAGGTATTTAGAAAAATAGTAGGAAAATTCCTTGGATCGGTAGACCCGATTTTGTTTGATGTAAATGACTCGGTTTTTGATTTCTCGGGAAAATTCAGTTCATCAGCAGATTCATCGCCAAGTTGACCTCAACTTGTGAGCCGATGTTTCAACTACTCAAGAAGGGTGTACAGTTCAAATGGGACGACAGATGCCAGAAAGCTTTTGAAACCATCAAAAGTTATCTTCAGAACCCTCCAGTACTGATGCCACCAGCACCGGGGCAACCTCTCATCATGTATTTATCAGTTACTCCATCAGCCATGGGATGCATGCTCCCACAAGAAGGCGAAGGCGGAAGTGAGAAAGCGGTCTACTACATTAGCAAGAAAATGGCAGGATGCGAAGAACGGTACACCTCCCTGGAGAAGGTTTGCTGGGCTTTAGTTTGGGCTTCCAAAAAGCTAAGACACTACATGTTGGCCTACTCAGTGAGGCTGCTCGAATGGACCCTCTCAAATACAAGTTTGAGAAGCCGGCTCTTACTGGTAAGCTGGCATGCTGGTTGCTTCTGCTAGCTGAATTTGACATCAAATACGTGACTCGGAAGTCTGTGAAAGGAAGGGCAGTCACTGAATTTCTAGCCGATGATCCGGTAGAAGGTCCAAAAGATGTGGAGTTCGAATTTCCCGATGAAAATGTCTTGACAACTGTTAGGGATTTGATTTTGATGATGATGTTTTTGTTAAAATGAGTTTCAATTATGTTGATAAAAATATTAATGTCAATTTGATTGTTTTTAAGAGATAAAAATGTTTAAGTTTAATTCAATTGTTTTTGGGCATATTTGTTTTTAATTGGACTGGTTATGGATAATAGTTATTGGGCTTTTTGATCCATTGGATCTTTACCCGGATAAAGAGACACGGCTGTGATACTTGATCGTGGTACACGATGGTGGTACTTGATCGTGGTACACGGCTGTGGTACACGGGTGTGTGTCACAAGGCTGCGGTACACGGGTGTGTGTCATAAGGGCTCTGTTTTGAACATAGTACTCTGTTCGTTTCTCTCTCTAGATTTTAAACCTGGGATAAGCCTTATTGCTAAAATCTTTTCAACCCAAATTTATGTAGAATCATATTCTATATTTGCATTTATTATTTTCCCTCTGACAATTTGAAACTTGCAGGCTTAATTTGAATTAGCAGTAATCTTTTTGTCCCAAGTTCAAAAAAGGGAAATTTGTAATTACGGCAAATATTTGTTGGGCTTCAGACATCATATCTAATCATAAAGTTTGTGTACACATATTTGCTTTATATTTTGTTTGATTTCATTACAAGATATTTTGTACACATTTGTTGACTTTGTGCCCAGATGAAGTTGCACCTATTTAATTTCTGATCGTTGAGCCGAAAGGGAAAAGAGAGAAATTAATATGGTGAACGTTTGAGCTGCTTTTGCAACATTCACTTGGATTTGTTCTTGACTATTTAAAAGAAGAGTCTTCATCAGAGATCACTACAAGCCTCTAAGGGAATCAATCGTTCAACACTCAAAGAGAGTTTTTCATTGTAGAATTTTTTATACTCTATGTGTGTGAGCCTACACTTGTAAAATCACCCTTACTTAGAGGGATTGAATCACACCACATATAAACCCACCTTGTGAGAGAGGGAACCTAATCCACTGTGTTGTCAGTTAGGATTTTGTTCCTCCATTTACTAGGTAGAATTTGGTTGTGAGTTTTGTAAACTGGTCTGCGTGTACCAATGTGATGAGGTTGTAAACTGGTCTGCGTGTACTAGTATTGAACCGGTCTGCGTGTACCGGTGGTGTGAGTTTTGTGAACTGGTCTGTGTGTACTAGTGTGAGAAGTTTGTTGTCTGGTCTGCGTGTACCAGAGGAGTTGTTGTAAATGGGTGTTGGCCCCTGTGAAATCCAACCCAGGTGTAAGTACTGAGAACATAGTGGATACCGGTGAGTGTTCACGAAGAACATCACTGAAGAGTGGACTAACCAATTAGCCGAACCACTATAAAAATCCTTTGTCTCATCTTTTATTGGTTTCAGTACTTTGTTATTTTGATTATCCGTTTGACTTACTAATCCATCTACTTGCAAAAGAAAATTGTGTACTACAGGATCCGAACCTATTCAACCCCCTCTAGGTTGGAATATCAACAACGACCAACGATGTATGGTTATTGTATTTCGACGGGGCTACCAACCAGAAAGGATTCGGAATCGGAATTCTACTTATTTCACCAGAAGGGTCACATATCCCTCTTGCATTCAAGTTAAACTTCGAGGCTACCAACAATCAGTCGGAGTACGAAGCTTGCATCGTGGGAATGGAGGCTGCCCTAGAAATCGGTGTTCTTTGCATGCAAGTGTCTTAAAAAGTGAGAACTCTTGTACGCAAGAGTTAACTCTTTCACGCATGAGTCCTTACATTACAAGGACTGATCTACTATAAACACAAAATTTTCGCAAGTGAATCTCATATCAGTAGAAAAAATTTAGAGGAATAAAGTGCGTTTCTAGGATAAAAAAATATCACTACTATTTAATAGTTGTCCCTAAATTTTGTGGAATTGTATATCTGAAATACATTTAATCCAGCCCGTAAACATTTTTAACCGACTAGCCGGATATATGATTCCATTAGATACATATAATCCAATCCAAATAAATATCTAGTCAAACAAGTGAGTCAGATTAGGGGCTTTACAATAATGCTACATGCACACCTTTTCAACCACACCCCAACCACACCGTCCTACGTGGTCTGCTATGTAGGCAGATAGGCCCCACCACTTCACTAACTAAAAAAAAAAGAAATTAAAAATTTCAAAAACTCACCCCTGGGCTTTAGCGTAACTCATGAGGCCTTCGACGACATAGTCGCCGCAGCAGAATACGTGGCCGCAAACAACCTATGCGACACGGCGGCAATCGCATCATCATGCGTCACCGATCTTTACAGCCTACAGATCCTCGCTAAAGGCATCTAGGACGATTCAGGCAACATGTACATATTCTTAATTTTAGCACGAGGTCTGATCGCACCTAGAATAAATCGGCCATTCAAGACAAGCATCGTGTTCGCCGTCGAAGACAAGGCGGGGACGACGGTGCCGTTCAAGGACGACGGTGCTGTTCAACATGTCCAGTTCCTTGAACAGCACCGCCGTCCCCGCCTTGTCTTCGGCTGCAACGGCAGTGAACTCCAGTTAAAACCATTGCCAAGGTCATGGAGCGAATCCAGGAGCACGCCTGGGTTGAGGACGACATTATCCGATCTTGAGGGAAGATCATCTCGGGGCGGCTCCAGATTCCCCCAAGGAAACCGTTAGAGTCCAAAGTGTACAGGAAGGAGTACAACACTGGCAAGAAGGAGTTTGGGATGGGGAAGAAGGATATGCCAGACCTAAAGTCCTACTTCAACGTTTTGGCAACATTCAACATCCCTATTTATAAGATGTTGTACCGTATCAAAGATCAACCATGGTTCAGGAGACCACCAAAGATGACTGGCAACCCGCAAAAGAGGAGAGCCACCAACCAGCACTGTAGCTACCACCGAGATTGGGGCCACATGACTGAGGATTGTGAGTATAAAAAGTTCTTGGATGAATAGGTGGCAGCAGGGCACCTGAAGGAATTCTTGGCGGATGAGCAGCAGTGCACCGAGCAAACTGATGATTTAGACTATGACAAGGGCCCAAATGGGACCATCCATATGATACATGGACTGGCTACCCCTTACACGAGCAACGAGGTGCGGCATGTACGTCGGTTAAACGGTTCACAATAGGCGCTGAAGCTCAGCCAAAAGCGGTCAAGGGAAGAGGAAGTGATGGAGCTTCCCATAACTTTTTCCGATAACGAATTGGCGGGAGTCACTCTTCCACACAATGATGCCCTGGTCATAACCCTACGAATAGGGGAGTATGACGTAGAAAAGATTTTGGTGGATCAGGGAGCGAGCACCGAAATCATGTACTACAACACTTTCAGGAAGATGAACCTACCCATCGAAAGCCTCAAGAAGAGCTTGACACCACTGGTCGGCTTTAGTTCACACCCAGTGTGGCCGCTGGGAAAGGTAACCCTACCAGTACGAGCAGGATCAATTGTCCGCAAGACTAATTTCCTAGTGGTAGATCTGCCATCCACTTATAATGTGATTATAGGCAGTACGTGGATGCACAAGATGAAAGCAATACCATCCACCTACCACTAGAAAATCAAGTTCCCAGGGCCGGATGGCATTGAGATGATCAGAGGAGACCAGAAGGTGGCTGATCAATGCTTCAACATGATCTTGAAAGGACCACCAAAGCCTCAGTACGTACAAACTGTGGAAGTGCCTGATCAGCCGACCTTGGAGGACGTGGGGGGTGACCTAAACCAGAAAGTTGTAGAGGGATTGAAAAAAGTGCAAATCAAAGAGGATGATCCAGAGAGGTATTTCCTGATCGGCGAGAACCTAACCGACCAGGAGGAGAAGGAATTAGTGGATTTCTTGAAAGACCACATGGATGTCTTCGCATGGACACCTCAGGAAATGCCAAGAATTGACCCTGAGGTCATCTGCCACCACTTAAATGTTGATTCACGGCATAAGCCAGTAATCCAAAAGAGAAGGAGGTCGGCCCCACAGCACGCAAACGTTGTAAATGAGGAAGTTGATAAGTTGCTCGAAGCGGATGCAATAAAGGATGTATATTACCCAGAGTGGCTTCCTAACACGGTTGTGGTCAAAAAGAAAAATGGGAAGTGGAGAGTGTGTGTGGACTTTACCAGCTTGAACAAGGCATGCCCAAAGGACAGCTTTTCACTCCCCAGGATTGACCAGTTGGTGGATGCAATGGCAGGCTATGAGCGGATGAGCTTCCTTGACGCATATCGAGGATATCATCATATAGCTATGTACGAGCCAGATTAGGAGAAAACATCTTTTATGTCCCCTAGGAACGCAGGGGCAACTTATCAGCGGTTAACAACAATTATGTTCAAAGGGCAATTGGGAAAAACCATGGAGGTCTACATAGATGACATGGTGGTTAAAAGATAGGCGAAACAAGGGCACCTAACCGATCTGAAGGAAACGTTTGAGATATTAAGGAGGTACCAGTTGAAGTTGAATGCCTCAAAGTGTGCCTTTGGGGTTAGCTCAGGAAAATTCTTAGGCCACTTGGTAACCAAGAGAGGAATAGAGGCTAACCCGAATCAGATCACGGCTTTACAGAATCTTGAGAGCCCCAGGACTACGAAAGAAGTCCAGAAGCTCACAGGGGTGGCAGCCGCGCTAAATAGGTTTATAAGCAAGTCTTCAGATAGGTGGAGGCCTTTCTTCCAGCTGTTGAAGAAAATAGAGGGGTATGAGTGGAGAGTAAAGCAAGAGTAGGCTTTTGCAGATCTCAAAGCATACCTATCTTCCCACCCTTGCTCTCATCCCCGGATGCTGGGGAACGGCTTATCCTGTATTTGGCTGTATCTGAGTATGCCATTAGCTCGGCACTCCTACGAGTAAAGGGAACCGAGCAAGCACGAGTTTACTTTGTCAGTAAAGTACTGCTGGAAGTAGAAACAAGGTATTTATTGCTTGAGAAACTGGTATATGCCTTGGTGACGTCTTCAAGAAAACTGCCACATTATTTCCTAGCTCATCCAATTACGATGTACACGGAGTACCCGCTAAGGGCAATACTTCAGCGGGCAGACTTATCTGGAAGGATCTCAAGGTGGTCGGTAGAACTGAGCCAGTATACCTTATGTAGAGGGTAGATTTCTCGTTGGGTTGACAGTGCCTCTAAACCTGCAAGACAAGGAATAGTTAGAGCACCTTTGCCCTAGTTGGCAAAGGCCCTCCGATGCTTAAGTTAGTATCACGTACTAGGAG
>JAXBDA010001665.1:0-51536 GCA_036023075.1 Gaultheria prostrata
ATTTTTTTTTTACGAATCCTCACGTTAGACCTTAAAAACACATTCTAAACGCATCTAACGGTTCGGATTGTCGAAATTCAATCTCGAACGAAAAATCCCTTACATAAGCTATGTAAGGGAGCCCCTACAGGATCTTCTTCCTATATATATAGGATCCATTTCTAGTCAGGGATCCCTACAAAGTTAGGGATCCCTCTCATTCTCACATTTTCCGATTGAATTTTGATGATCCGAGCCGTTCAATGTGTTTAAAACATGTTTCTAAGGGTCTCCGTGATGAATCATAAAAAAATGACCGGAAAGGGCTTCATCTGATCAGTTTTTCATACAAATTGTAAGTATAAATTTTATGAAAAACTACTTGGATGAAGTCCTTTCCGGACATTTTTTTTAATGATTCCTCGCGGGGACCCTTAAAAATACATTCTAAACACATTGGATGATTCGGATCATCAAAATTCAATCAGGATAGGTCAGGTCTTGACTATAACAAAGTCAGGGATCCCTGAGTAGAAGTTTTCTATATATGTATATATATACTGCTGGTATATTATTTAAGATATATAATTTTCTTGTTTCCTTTTTTTATTTTTTGTTTGATGAAAAGCTATTGGGAGAAGATATGTAATTACAATTACCCCACCTTTTTGTACAAGTACAAGCAGTCTATCATATTTATGATGCAGCCTTGGCAGCATTGACATATTTCTGTTGAGTTTGTGACAAGATACTGCTTTATGCAAACTGAGATATTCAAACTCTATAATTCTCTTTTCTTTTCCCCATGAACATTATGAAGATAAAATGGTAAAATGTCCTCAAGAGGATTTGTTCTTGGTTAAGTATACTAGCAGAGACTCTGTTATTAACTAGTGTCTCTTGGGATGTTTGATGAGTAGGAGTTTCTCCGTTCAAGTAGAGCCCGAAGGCGCTACTGGGCGAGGAGCTATGCAGGATGGAGACACTTCACTGCATCAAGGCCAGGTGCTGCTCATATTGCTTTGGCATCTCTCGAGAAAGCCAGTCGAATAAGTTTTATGATTACACAAAATGTAGACAGGTAAATGGCACGTCGCCCCCCGTTAAATTTTGGGACTCTAAAGTGCCCTGAACATGTCTGGTGGGACTAATTCATCATTATATTGTCCAGGCTGCATCATCAGGCTGGTAGCAATCCACTTGAATTACATGGTACTGTGTATACTGTGGTTTGTTTAGATTGCGGTTTCTCTTTCTGCCGGCATTTATTTCAAGAGCAAGTGAAAGCCCTTAACCCAAAGGTTAGTAATTTGATGTCCAAGTTTTTTATTCAAAATAAATGACTGTATAATATACGCATGCATCGTTGCATGCTACTTCTTTCCATAGTTCATACCATTTGCCTTTTGGAAACATCTTATAGGTAGTCTATTTGTTTACATTTGAGCATAGTACACATGAATCATTTTTGTAGTTTCCATTTCTGATGTCTTTTCGTACCGATTACCTTGCGATGGTAGAAACTCATAAACTCATATTTGACTTTGGTACCTGTTAGAGCTTACCCCTCATTGGTTAATTATAACCTCCAAAACTAGTATATTATCCTTGGCGGCCTCTCCATTCATTGCTAATTGGTTTTGGGTTGGATGCTCCTAACATGGTATCAGAGCTAGGCTTTCGGAGGATTTTGGACAAGGCTCTATGTCGTTGATGGTTGGTTCCCCCTTTGTTTGTCATTGATGGTTCGTATGTGTTGAATTGTTTGTTTAGCTCTCCACATGCGGGTTAGGGATCGCACGTGCAGGGGAGTGTTAGAGCTTGTTCAACATTAGTTAATTATAACCTCCAAAACTAGCATATTAGCCTGGCGGCCTCGCCACTCATTGCCAATTAGTTTTTGAGTTGGATGCTTTAACATGGCAGAGCTAGGCTTTTGGAGAAGACTCTATGTCGTTGATGGTTGGTTCCCCCTTTGTTTGTCGTTGATTGTTGATAGTTGTTGTGTGTGTTAAATCGTTTGTTTACCTCACAACGGTGCGAATCAGGGGTCCCACGTGCAAGGGATGTTAGAGCTTGTCCCACATAGGTTAATTATAACCTCCAAAACTAGTATATGATTCTGGGCGGCCTCGCCATTCATTGCCAATTGGTTTTGAGTTTGATGCTTGAACAATACCCTTGAATCCTTATTATTTCTATTTTCTCTGCTCTTATTTGGGACAGCAATTGTGGAACATAATGTTTTCCTGCAGTGGGCAGCAGCAATTGAAAGTTTGGACTATGACAGCCGATCGGACAAGAAGTTTGGCATGAAGCAAAGGCCTGACGGGGATATAGAGATTGATGAAAAATTTTGGGAGGATTTTCACATCCCTACTTGCCAGAGATGCAATGGAGTTGTCAAACCTGATGTAAGAGATTCTGGTTTAAATCTAGTTTCTCTCTTTCAATTTAATTTACTGGAGGATGCTGGTAGTTGTAGTTCCAGAATAAGAATCTGTTATTCAGACCAGTATGTGAGGTTGAAATAATCTGCATACCCTTTTGCCAATGCTTTTAGATAAACCTCCTGTATATTTTGGGGATGGTAATAGTTGGGTTCGAAGTGCTCAGGGTAAAGGTCATATTGATGGATGGTAAGCACTCAGATGACTAAAGACCACAGGAGGTGGTGAGGGAAAGGTGAGGCAGCCTTGGACAAAGTGGAGAGAGAGAGAGAGAGAGAGAGACTTGGCATCGGAAGTTGTTCAAACCCTTTCCCCATCCAGGGTTCAAATAAACTATGAATTATAGATATAGGAGATGGGAAAAGGTATATATATATTCTTGTCTGTGTATCGCAGATCAACAAACATGCTAATATCTATGGAACTGGTTAAAAGGGAAAGACGGAAAAAGAGGGAGACAGACAGTGAGACCAAGTGAAAGACGGTGGTACTTGGACCTGGTGGTGGGTGCCGTATACTGTGAGGAGAAACCTGTGGGGGTGACTGCTGCTACACACACACACAGAGTAGGGACTCAGGAGTTGCATGGTAAGTTGTAAGCTCCCCTCACGGTAATATACAGAAAATGTTGGGTATTAAAAGTTGTTAATATACAGAAAATGTAGGGTATTAAAAGTTGTTAGTATACTGGAGAGAGAGAGAGAGAGAGAGAGAGAGAGAGAGAGAGAGAGAGAGAGAGAGAGAGAGAGAGAGAGTTGCTGTGGGGAAGAAACTCTCAGGGGAGGTTTGAATTAATGTGAGAGGTTATGATTTTAAAGAGGGAAATATAGACTGTAAATAAATTTGGATGGTAATTTGGTAGTATAGATATGGGTTCTAGAACAAAGGCTAATTATGTGGGACCAAATGTTGCTTTTCTAATTGATGATTAGTATTACACATGAAATTGATGAACGTAAAACTTTTATCAGATGGCAATTAAAGCACAAATGTCATCATTAGCATCAATTAGACTGAGTTTCCACTTTGGCGAAAATACCCGAAATGGAGATTCAGATCCAGAGACCCTGCAGCGCACAACGCGGCATTCCGGCCTTTCAAAACTCTTCCATGGATCAGAGTCCTCTCTTCCATGGAAGATTTTCATTTAAATCCGAATCGCCCAAAACACTTTTGAACGGCTCAAATTATGCTGCATATATGATGCATTCCATTGAAACTCATTCTTACTGTGTTGAGTTAGCCATATTACAGAAACGTATAGTGTACAAAGTTCCAACATGTGTGCATTTGGAAATTGTCCAATGTGGGTGGGTTTCACAGTGTAAATTTGGAGTGTATGTTTATAGTTTAAGATGTTTGGATTAACTTCCATGCACCTCCCTCGAGTAATATTTGAGGATCCGATTTCATCTTCTATTTACAAAATTTGTGGAATTCATATTCATCGGACTGTTAATTTCAGGCAAATTTCAAACTTCGCACTTGACTATGTGTCGGTGATTTTTTTTACTATTAAGTTAGGAAAAATACTAGGATCTTAGCCCATGTTAGTTAGATGGGTGCAACTTGTGGGAGATGAAGTTGGTATAACTCACACCTTTTAAAAAAAAAATTAATTAATTGCAAGAAGCTTATTCAATTCTTACTCAAACTCCTAGATTGGAGCTAGGGTTGGAGTGCGGCGTGTTTAAAATCACCACCGGGTGTTTCACTAAGGGTGTTTTTAAAATAAATTGGCTTTTCCTGATTTTTTATATGATGTATTATGAGAATGATCTGTCTTGATTTTTGGAATAAATTATTTTTTTGTTAGTGGAACATGTGTGAGTTTTTTTTATTACAAGTGGTGCGAGAACAGAAGTAACAGAATTTCATTAAACTGAAAATAAGTCCATGTCCAGCCCAACTTTTAGTCCATTGAAGGAAGAAATAATCCCGATAAATACAAAGAAAATAATACCCAATCGCCTACGGAGAGATTCGAATTCTTGACTAGAGATGTAAAATTTCTGGCCAAGTGATCAGCCTCAGTTGGTTAATTCATGAGAGTTCAAAGGATAATTAAGCATTAGGGTACAATTCCACTTACCTAATTCATACCTTTAAACGTGTTTTTTTTTATTTATAAATTAAACATAAATTATTTGGTCATGAGTATCATGATTGCATGTGCTACGATGCTAGTAAATTGGAATTGCTGAATAATTCAGGATTGGACCAATATGGAATTGCATGTGCTTACTCGTTTTTGCACGATTGATTGATTCATTATCAGTAATCATTACATATTCCATGAATATATAAATGGATCCATGTTATATGACAATGCGTTACAAGTACCCGTTGTATTGAATTTTTTTCCGAATTTGAGACTCTCAAGTACTAGCGTGTCGGTGTATGATTGGGCATAGTGATACATCTCCGCTCTCATCCTCTCCCTAGAAAAAAAAAAAATTAATCTTCAGAACTTTTTATCTTTGGTGCCAACAGAGTCACATACAACGTTTTCGGTGTCATGTTTGATTGACACAATCTCCGAATTTTAATTGAACGGCTCACCTTTGATTTTTTTTCTTTAGAAATTAAACTTCCCGAATTTTAATTGGGTTATATTCTTTTGATTTGAGTTAATCATTTTTTGGGTTTTTGACTGCCTCACGGTCGATTGACACACAATCTCCAACCTCGATTTCAATTTGCTTAGCGATATGTATGAAATTGATTTGGGTTTTTTCCATCTACAAAGATTAATTCCTCTCTAAGTACCGTAGGTCAACCGACGGGCTTTCATGGGATGAAATTGTTAAAAATCTCATGAAGCATGTCTGCAATAATCCTAAAATGTGTCTCTTAGCAGAAAAATACTACAAATTAAGGGGTGGTTGGAGTGGAGCAGGTGGAGGGGGGAAACAAAAAAAGGGATTTGGTATGGACGTAGCGACCTACTAACTAATTACAAGTAGAAAGTCGTTTTTCCAGCTCAATCATTTCATCTTTCTATTCCTACGGAACCTTTGTTAATTAGCACATGTAAAAGTAGGACCAGAGGGTGCTTTTGTGCGGTTCTGGTGAGCACATCTGAGCTATTGATCTCGGCAATTAACGGATCGAATTTTATCTTGGCAATGGACGGCTTGAATTTGCAAGTGAAATTTGAGCCGTTGAAAATACATCCAACGGCTTGGATGCTGCACACTAGGGAAGCACACCAGAGAGCGCACACCAAGCTCCCCGATTCCATAAAAGTGGACCTATGAAGCTCTGAGTGAGACCTATCAAGTAAGACTCCGTTCCACTAACTTAAAAAGCCAAAAGCCACCTTATTGCGCTTTTTGAGACAGGTCATCCTCTCGCAGTACATCACATAAAAAATTACAAAAGGCCAACGCGTATTTCGAGCTCTCACATAAAAAAGCCAAAAAGCCAAAAAAACCAAGTTAGTGGCACACCCCCTAACACGGGTCGTTTAGTATTGTTTTTTCAAAGAAGACAAGAAGTTTAATATTGCATACGTCAGCATAATGTTAATCATCTATTTCATTTTCAGATTTTTACCTCTAGGTCTAGGAAAGAGATATCTAATTACCACCAAGGTAGGTCACTTTTTTTTAATTACCATTAAGGTAAGTCACTCTTTTTTTGGGTTTAGATTTAGAGTGCACTTTTCTATTATAGGGTTTTAGTGGTTTAGGTACTTTCATAGAATACCCTAAGATTTTAGGCACTTTCATAGGTATTCTAAGGTTTAGGTTTAGACACTTTCATAGGGTACCCTAGTCATAGGGTACCCTAGGGTTTAGGTTTAGGGTGCACTTTCCTATAATAGGGTTTTAGTGGTTTAGGCACTTTCATAGGTACCCTAAGATTTAGGTTTAGACACTTTCATTGGGTACCCTAACATTTAGGCACTTTGGTAGGTGACAAGCGAGAAATGAAAGTTGCTTTTATCTGGAAGTCCTCGTGAGAGAGAGAGAGAGAGAGATAGAGAGAGAGAGAGTTAACAACCGCCCCTCACAATTGGCGGCAACACCCCCGATTACTTTTCCCAGCTTTTATCCGAAGCATTATAGAGTTGCACGTTCATTTTCAAAACCGAATTGTACCTGGCCGTAAATTCTTCACCCAGGCTGTACCGGCCCGTAATTCACCCTTTCATTTTTGAATATCCTGGCCCGGATCTGAGTTCAATGGGCTAGAAGTGGTCAATGGAAGGTAGAAAAGGAAGGATAAGTGGGAGAGCAACTAGGGTTAGGCCCAAAAGCATGTGCATAAAGAACCTCTCCCAAAGAACTTAATTGAACTGACTCAAAAGAATGAGGCTCACAAGCAGAGAGAAGGGGTTTTTCAGAGGGTGGTTGACCTCTCTGCAAAACCATGATCATGAAAGCCAATGATTTCAGCTCAATCAACAGCCTTTTTGTGTGTTTGTGTGTGTTTGTGTATATACAGACGGAGGGAGTATATATTTCTGGGTATTTGTTTGGTATCTGAAGAGGAGCTGATCCTATATTTGAATATCCTAAAATATTACTTTTTTATTTGATATATTTCATAATTTTTCCTCAAAACTTCCAAACAAACACAGTGCATGTTGTTGTCAAGACTGAAACCAAAAAAGAGAGAGAGGGTGAATGTGAAGAGAGAAAAATGTGAGAGGCCCCACGTATGCATATATTTGTATGTATATTTTTTAAATATGTTAACAGTTCTCTAACAATATCATTACAACACTCGTTAACTTAAAAATACATTTTGTCATAACAACACAAAAATGGGATCCACTTTTTATATACTTTTGCCACTAGCTTTTGTGGGCCCCACAGAGCGTACATTCCAATAATCTGAACCGTCCATCTTGTAGAGCCTTCAAAATAATGCATCCATGCAAACAATTAGCTTGCTCGGACAACGATAGTTATGTCAAAAGTTGAATTTCGATTTCAAACGGACGGTCTGGATTCTATCAATAGTTTTCAAGTTAATTAAAATGTCTAGACCGTCCATTTTTTAAACCAAAATTCAATTTTTGACATACCTATCAATGTCCTTTCAAGTTGATTTTTTGCGCGAATATATTATTTTGCGTGTCCTACAAGAGAAATGATACGGATTATTGCAATAATTGCACAGTGAGCTCCATAATGAGTGGTGTAAACTATGAGTTTTGTGCCACATCTGTATATTAGTTGTTCTCTCTCCCAGCATATTCAACCAAATCCTCGACTTCGACTTCAATTTCTTTTCTTTGAATAGTCCATTTTCGAGACTCTGAAGAAGTCAATACTCCATTCCTCTTTTTTTTTTTTTTTTATAACCAGGTATCCGGGCCAGCATTCGCATAACTCGACTAATTCGAAAGACTAATTCTGTCGTCCACTAGCGGGGGCCCCATTTAAAGTCAGAACAAAGCTCTGTATGGATTGACTCAAAAGAGTTGATAGAACCTACGGACTCCATTCCTCTCTGTCCCTCTCATGCTGGCTCAAAGTGTAAAAATTGCTATGGAATCATCAAATAAAGAAGATGGAAGAAGATTGTGGTTACATTTTAATTAGGCAGTTATAGGCATTGTAGTATCAAAAATGATAAATGTACAACAATCGGCTTCAACACACTCACATGGTGTGTAGAGCCCACACACACTTCACACGCAGTATGTGTGGGCTCCATGTATGTGTTGGAGCCATATTGTTGGAGACTTTTGTTATACATGTATCATTGTTGTTGTAGTATTTTAGAAGAGTTTATTTGGAGCAAGTAAGGTGTCATCAATCTGGAAGGATATAATGCAAATTCAAAATAGGAATCCTCTGAGCTTTGCTAAGTTCAGTGATAACTTCAGAATTTCAGTTGGTAATGGTAATGCAATTTAGTTTTGGAAGGATCCATGGGTGATTGGTAAATCTCTTACTATGTTGTATCCTAGAATCTCAAACATCATCATGGATAAAGAAGAGTCTTTGGCAGCAATCTTTCAAAGGAAAGAAGAACTCTTCAGATGGGATTTTCAATTCAGAAGAAGCCTATTTTTATGGGAAGATGAAGAGTTGGATAGAATGATTTTACTTCTTGATGGCCTCAACATATCAGTCCAATTGAACCCTGACCATCTCTCCAGGAATGCTCGCAATTCCAGGACTTACTCTGTCTCTTCTATGTATAATTTGTCTCTTATTCCAGTCTCTAATGTTGAGATAAGTGACAGGAAAGCTTTCAAATGGATACGGAAAAGTGTGGCTCCATTTAGAGTTCAATGCTTCATGTGGATGGTCAAGTTGGGAAAGCTAAAAACAGGTGATTTTCTTCAAAGCATTGGTGTCCTTCATCAACACAATCTAGCTTTATGCAAATTTTGTGGAATTGTTGTGGAATCCATTTACCATACCTTTCTGCATTGCCCCTCTGTTTGGTCCACTTGGTGCTCAATTTTAGAATGGTAGGGAATGCAATGGGCTATCCCCCTGAATGTTGATCTGCTTATTTTCCGGTGGATGAACTCCCAGATGAATCCCAGAATTAGGAAGATTTGGAGTTGTATTCCCTTCGCAGTGCTGTGGTCAATTTGGAAAATGAGAAACGAATTTATTTTTCAAAACAAAGCTATCAATTGGGATGAATTGGTGGAGCTTATAAAGATAAGAGTAGCCTTTTGGGTTAAGTCTTACGGTGAGTTTAGTGACTATTCTATTAATGACTTCATTTTCAATCTCAAAAGTATATTGGCAGCTGCTCTGTTGTAATAAGTATCGTGGGATCTGGGATTTTTTGGCCTTCTCATGATGGTATGTTGCTGGAATCTATTGTTTGAGCTTTCCTGGGCATTCAGCTGTTTCTCTGCAGTCAGTTGGCCATTTTATGGGCTCTCTCTTCTTATATCTCGGTGGAGGATTTGATGGATATCATTCAAGGTTTGGTCTTTGCTATTTCGTTGAAGCTTAATTCATGCGGTTGATCTTTATTTCTGTTACTACTGGTCAAGTTTTTTGGAGTCCCCTCATTGCTGGAAGCTTTCTTATTGCTATTTTTTTTATGATTCTCGATTATTTGTATTGTGAATTGTCTTGCTTAGGTTGATTTCTGGTTAACCTATTGTTATTTTCCTTTCGGGTCCGTGGTGGCATATGATTGTCGCTTAGAGGGGTGCCAACCTTGTTGGGATGTCTTTTCTGCGTTGTGATGCCGTTTTCATGGTCCCTTTTAATCTTTGTAATCCGTTTCGAAGATTAATAAATTTTCTTTTTGCAGTGCAAAAAAAATATAGATCCCTAGATGATTTCTGATGGAACATTTTTTTTTAGTGTTTTAATACTCCTTACACTTCTTCAGACTAAATGAGCTTAGGCCCCGATTGGATGTGGTATTATTTTCAGGGGGATAAATTATGAAGGGGGATAAGATAAGACGGGGTATTATTTTTGGAGGGTTGACCCACATTGATGTGATGGTTATGGAAGGGGATAAAAAAAGTAGATGGTTTGGATGAAGGATTAAACATAGGGATAACTTTTCACTTGGTTTGGAGGTTTTATAAATAAGAGGGGGTGGATGATGGAAAAAGATATCAAATGACTCTTTTGCCCTTTGTTATTTTTTTTATTAAATGTCTTTTTTAAAAATGAAATACAATAATAATTGGTGGAATAATTAGTAAATAGTTGGAGGGGGCTAGTGCAATTTCCACCCATATGTTGCACTTGCATTCCCCGAATAATGCAATTGCTCTGGTTCTTTTTTTTTTTTCCCACCGTCAGACTCTCTCTCCTCTCTTTCTCCAAACACAATTTCATGCTTCAAACCCAAAAATTGAAGGTTATAACATGGGATTCGATCTAAGAGCCAGAAGGGAAGGTTGTTCTTCTTGGCAAGAGCTTCAAATCCATCCTAACAAAATCAAAATCGGAGCACCTTGGATTTTCATCCTTCCAAGAAAGGGGTATGTGATTTTCGTCCTTCTAACAAAACCACCATCGGAGCTTCAATGAAGATGATCACGAAGACAGACTGATGACCAAGATTGACAGTTTGTGATTTTTTTTCTACAATTTTTTTTATTTACTGGAGAATGTAATTGCTCCGTTCTTTTTTTTTTTTTTTTGCTACACAAAAACTTGCTTTTTTTTTTTGTTGATGATGATTTTTTGTTGCTATACACTGAAAATTGTAGCCAGAAACTACTTGTTTTTTTTGTTCTTTTTTTTTTGTTTCTATACACTGAAACTTGTAGCCAAATTGATGATTTTTTTTCCTTTTTCTATACACTGAAATTTGTTGCAAGAAACTTGTGGGTGGAGGTTGGGGGAGAGGGATAAGGAGGGGTAAATTCGACAAAAAGCCTCCCCTCTAAAGCGGGATAATTTTTGGGGAGGTCTAGGGGTGCCCAAAAATTATTCGGGGCAAAACCCTTGGTGGGGATAACGGAAGAGGGGGTGAAGAGTTATACTGTTGGTTTGTGGTTTTGCCAACATGGGGATTAACAGTGGGGCCCGGGGTTTTGTGAGGGTGAAAAGTTATCAGGGGCACATATCCCCATCCAAACATGGCCTTAGTCTAAAAATGAAATAGGATTCAATGTCTGAGCCAATATATTCATGATTCTCTATGTTAAAGTCATAATTTGTGAATGTCATCACTGGGATAAATTATAACCTCAAAAGTTTCGAATGTAGCTTGGGTGAAAAAGCTTAATTTTAGAGGTATACAATTAATTGAATAAGAGTGAAAAAAAAAATGGAATGCCTACGATACACATGTACTGTATGCACCTATTGTATGGTCCCCATATTGTGCCATGTCATGACAAATTGTAACATTTTTTAGTATCCTATAACTTTTTCAGCAATATAATTCATAACATTTTCTCTATGAAACAATATGATTCATAACAATTTCTCTATGATTCATTACATATTGAGGCGTCCCCTAACTATTATAAAAAAGATCGTAATTTTTTATTCATAAGAGGTAATCGATTTGTAGTATTTTTAGGGGTGCATATGATACACTCCCAACTAAGGATGTGTATTGTAACGTTTCCCGAAAATAATAATAATAATAAAATTTAGAGATTGAACTTTTATTCATGAGTTGAAGGATGAGATGAATCGGTTGAAGACATTACTTGATACATTCAACAACTGCCCTTGATTCGTAAACAACTCCAATTCCGTGCGCTATTAGCACCGAGCGGCAGACCTAATCTACAAGCTCAAAACCAAAAGCTAAAATTGATGGGAACCGAATCCCCAAGACTCAGTAATGATGCATACAGATTACACATCAAATAATAGGAAAACCTTACGAGGTAAAATTGGGGTGTACCTCTCTTCTGTGGATACGAACGCTAGGCTAATCTGTTTATTTAACGTTGTTGACTTTGATTTATTAGAGAGTGGGATCCTTTTTAGGGTCAATAGTATCGGTGGGGATTCTATCTATCGTTGTAGGATCCCTATTCAAGATCACTGCTGTGACAACCCGACATTTTAAACATCTCAAAAATAAATAATCTTTTCAACAACCTCAAAATATTACAATGTCGAATCACCAAAAATTACAATGGCCCTAAAATCCTCAAAATGACAACTCCAACTTCTTCAATATAATCTCTTAAGCTAATCCTCCGTTTTCTCCAATTCTAGCCATCACTTACTAGCTCTGCACCTGGAAAAAAAAAAGGGCCGGGTAGTATGTGCAATACGAGGACAATAAATATAGCTCGACATAAAGATGTGTGCAATAATCGACGATATCAAGTCAAAGTGAATCATAAACCATTTCCAGCCTCTTCCCTGGCTCATCTCGGTAACACGCCAAACACCAGCGGGTCAAATCCATGTGCCCCTTTTGGGCCGTAAAAACGTATATTAGATTTCCCTTAAGGAAATCAATCATATTTCCTTATTCATTTCTACCCGGCGGGCTTACACGTGTACCAATATGTTCCATGACTTTCAGCCAAATATTTTTCCAGTCACGGTACAAGATGTGACAACAACAGAGCCAATAAACTTAGATATCAAAAGAGTACAAATATGAGAGAATCAAAGAACACTCTTTGCAAAGAGATTTAGCTAGGTATGCATTGCACACTATCCGGTACTTTAAATTATGATCGTTGTTGGATACGTAAAAATTGACAGCATGAGCCATAACTCAAAATTTTATTGTGTTCAAACTCCATCTGACCATTAGATGAACATGCCCAGTGCTGCCCCAGTGAATTCTCTCTCCCTCGGCTCCCACTCTTAATAAAAATAAGGGGTGTCATAACTGCAGTCCTTTTCGGGCGGCTGTAGGATGGACGACCGCCTATAGGTGGTAGGGTATGGTGGTTGGTACCGCTCAGATTGCGGTCAATCTTTTTAACCACGGGCGGGCCGAGTTGGGTCGCAACATCACATGTATGACATTAGTTAATTGTTAATGAAATCCACGTCCCGGTAGGGATTAATGGTACCTCATTGAATAAAGTTATAAGTTTCGATTGACGATTTTGTCAAACCCTGCAGGTGAATTTTTGTATCCGACATATTGAATAAGTTAAGTGGAAAGTCTCTAGGTATTTTATAAGACATTAAATAAATAAAATTGTTAGTATTTAATTTAATCAATGGGTATCTGTAATCGTAATGTGGAAAGATGTTTACGTATGTAATAATATGGAGCTCAAAATTAATTTGAGATGGGGACGTGATGTAGAACAAGTGGTGGCCCAATTCTATGATCAATCGGATCGGTCAAAGGCTCGGAGGCCCAAATAGCTCTTAATTGAAAATTGCCACATGGGCAATTCATCGATGAGCCCAGAATAGGCCCAAACTTGGTGGGTTGAAGTAAAATCGCGTTGCGGTCAAGACACACCACCCTAAGTCGTAATTGATGGTGGATTTCGGCCAGATTCCTTTGCTTAGGCCTTCAATTTCATTATTTTGCTATTTTAGAAAATATTTCAATTACGAATTACTCTTAGCGTGTAATTCAGTTTTCATTGATTTCTGTTGGGAAAGTCTTAGATTTTTCTAGTTTTCAATTTCGGGTGTTTCATTAATTTTCGAGATATTTTATTTTGTAGTAGTTCTTTAGGGTTTGCTAGGGTTTCCCTATAAAAGGGTTTGTAATCTCTATTATTCGGCAGCTTTTATTAAATAAACAAACTAGAGTTAATCTCTTTCTTCTTGTGGATTCAAGAACTCTCGAGGATTTGAGACCTATCTTCGTTTGGAATAGTACACTAATTATTCTCTCATGAATTCCATTGCATCAGGACGGGAGCGCAATTTTATAATTCTGTAGTGTGATGAATTATAATTTGTGTAATAAGAAATATAATCAATGAAGGATTAGGGTTTCTTATTTGCACAAGGAGCACGGTGTAGACACCCCAATTTGGACCTCCCAAATATCCTCAAAGCTGTGGTCGGACGCTTTGGAACATTGCTCTTTGTACAAAAACCCAAGGAAAATCTCTTCAACACAAACCCTACTTCACACCATCTTCTAGTACATTAAAAACCCTCTTTTTTGATATATAATATGTCTCAATCCGTTTTGAAATGAGGGAGATATGAGGATTTTACCAAAACGACTCTTTTTCCCTCCACCAGAGGGTAAAATCATCATAACTTTCGGTGTACAAATTATTTTGTGTTCAAACCACTTGGGTTAGAAATTAGACTTAACATACTTTCCAACGGTACCAACCACGTGAAAAAAGGAGTTCGGTAGCATCCGGGGCGGCCCCGCGAAGTTTGGCTTGTTAAAGTTGGCTGCCCGGCTAACTTTTTTACTGAAAAAATCAACTCCACCGTGCGACTAACTTGGTTGGCCGGGCGGTCAAGTTTAGTTGTGAAATCGAAAAATCTGGGTTTCAGAAGATCGTCTGCAAAACGAATATATTCGATCGAATCTCATCATTCGAAGGATTTTTCGCGTGATTTCCTATATCTATATAAAGCACATCCTCCTCCGTTTTAACCATCGTTCATCACCACACTGACCGGTTACCACCACCACCACACAGAGAGGCACCTCCATGGAAAACCTCTGAAGCTCTGCTAAATCTCACTATTATCTCATTCCAAAAGTTTATACTACTACTTGCAATTCCCAAAAATCCCGAAAACCATACCAAATCCTCTATTCGGAAAACCCAAATCCTTAAATCTATGGTTGTCATTCTCGTCCATCACCAAACTCGTCAATCTCCATACCCAGTAGGTTTGGTTGCTACTGAAATCAAATATCAGAAGGGAGGGCTAGAAGTACGAGAAGGGTATTTGTTCCAAGAAATCGATTCCGAGGGGGAAATTTTCGATTCTTCGCCAAAATTCGTAACTTTGGTGTTCTAAGGGGTAATCCTTAAATTAATACTCTTTTCGGTTTATTTGTATCTCAAAGGAATAATTTTTCATCAACCAAAAGCCTAATTTTAAAAATAAGTTTACATTTCAGTTTTTAAAAGAAAAATTGTCCAACTGGGCCGCACGACACACATGATTGTACCGCACGGTACACTTGTGTGTGCCGCACTGCATATTTTTGAAACTCAAATCTTCATACTCTGTTTTCATTTTCTATGCTCTATTTCTACATTTTGTTAGTTTCCTTTATTACAGATTAACTCCTCCCCGTTCCCTTTTATTACTGTTATGTCCTTTTTATTTCTTTTTGTTATTGTTATATCCCCTTAAATGCCTATTTATTCGTTATGTGATCAAAGTTTTGCATTAAAATATTTTCTAAAATCCCACAAATATTTAGTAAAGACCGGAAATCTCTCAGGCGAGCGGGGTGCTTTTAAACAAAACATTCCCTGTTCGTAACCTAGCTCCCGAATCCAAGAATCTTTTCATAGATCAAATTCTTTTCCAAACGGTACAAGAGTCATCAATTATTTTTTTAACGGTTTCTCGGGTACCAAAAATCCTTTTTCAAATAAAACCCGAGTGGCGACTCTCTTTCTTTTCTTTTCAAAACATTTTTTTTTGTAGCGTGGCGCCGTCCACACACAGTCCGGATTTGTTGTTAGGTCCCTAGTGTAGAGCCTTAGTTTATTTTATTTTTTTGAACAACAATTTTTTTATTAATCTTTGAAAATAAATTACAAAGATTAAAATGATCAAAAGTCACATTCATCACAACGGAATACAAGGCTTTGTTCAGTATGGTTTTCTAAGACCGGGGTTTTCGCTTTTCCAAGTGGGCCCCCCCACATGCAGCCACTCTGTCTCTCTCCTCCTCATTTTAGGAAATGCTACACTTGTGTACACTTTGTGCGATACGGGTATGTGGGACCCTTTTTGAAGACTCACACAAATGATCCGTGCCTTTCATTAATTTTTTGATTCACTCCTAAAAAATCAGATCGTTCAAAAAATCATAAGTGGTTGATTGGTCCTCTAATTATTCATTCACAATTTAGGATCTTGAATTTTGACAGAAGTTTGAAAGAAAGTTAGACAACTGGATCAAATACTTAAAATTATCCGATTGACCTGATTTTTTTCTGGATGACTTAAAGAATAATTTTAGAACTAATGGACGACTTGGATCAATTGTGTGGGTCTTTGAAATGGACTCCACGGACCCATCTCGTACAAAGTGTGCACTAGAGTACAATTTCCTAAAATGGAGAGGAAAGAGAAAGTAGTGATTGCACGTGGGGGGGCCGCACTTGGAAAAGTGGAAACTGGTCTTCAAAGACCAAACCGAACAAAGTGCAAGTATTCCAACGAAGTTGGCACAAGTATAGCCCTATCCATATATATGTCGTTATGTTCTCTAGGTTTTCACAGTTTGTTTTTAACACACAAAATAGGGCCGCGGAAGAGAGAATTCAGAGGCTGTGTTTGGAGTACACTTAGAAACACAATCGAGATATAAGGGAATACGCTAGAAGATATTAAAGTTGTTCGAGTTCAGATGAAGGTAATCGAACGGTATCAATGAGGCGTATCAAATCTAATTATCTTATAATATTAGTATTAAGACAATTACCTTAAAGCGGTTCTGTTCAATACACACAAAACGTACTAATACAGTGAGTTGGAACTAGAACTGTTCCCCGTAGTCAAGACCTACTAAAACATTGCGCTACAATCCTACTAATGGTGTGTCAAATTCCATCTAAGACTGTGAACCAATACTTATATTCCACAAGAACCGATGATCCAATCTTCCGTGTGTAAGCTGTACTTTACACACTAGATCATCTACTATGTAGAATAAAATACACACATGCACAACAAACAATAATATTAATATATATATATATATACAGTAGCCTTCCAGTCCGGACGTCCGGACTGGAATAAAATCCGGATCTCTGTGTTCAGGATCAAATCTAAACGATCCGAACCGTTAGATGTGTTTAAAACGTGTTTTTAAGGTCCAACACGAGGATTTGTATAAAAACAACACTCGGAAGGGGTTGATCGGAGCAATTTTTGTTAAAAATGCTATATATATCAACCCCTTCCGAGTGTTTTTTTTATACAAATCCTCGCGTTGGACCTTAAAAACGCGTTTTAAACACATCTAATGGTTCAGATCATCGAGATTTGGTCCGGAAAGTGACGAAAACATAGTGGTCCGGATTTTATTCCAGTTATATATATATATATATAGGAAGAGCTTTCCATCCAAACCACTAAGTACAGACCTAATGTCCGGACCACACTTTCCGGACCAAATTTTGACGATCCGAACCGTTAGGTGTGTTTAAAATGAGTTTTTAAGGTCCAACGCGAGGATTCGTTAAAAAAAAAATACCGGGAAGGGCTTGATCGGATCAGTTTTTGACAAAACTGTACATATACACGTTTTATGAAAAATTGATCCGATCAAGCCCTTCCCGGAATTTCTTTTTGAGGAATCCTCGCGTTGGACCTTAAAAACACGTTTTAAATACACCTAACGGCTCGGATCGTCAAAATTTCATCCGGAAAGTGGGGTTCGGACGTAGGTCCGGATTTTGTGGTTTGGATGGGGAGTTGTTCGTACATATATATATATATGTAGAGAGAGAGAGAGAGAGAGCTTCCAATCCGGACGTCCAGATTTTAAAAAAATTTGGACCACTATTTGTTCATCACTTTTCAGACCAAATCTCGACGATCCGAACCGTTAGATGTGTGTTTAAACGTGCTTTCAATGGCCAACGCTAGGTTTCGTAAAAAAAAAAAATACCCGAAAAGCTTGATCGGAGCAGTTTTTGATAAAAACGCTAGATAATCGTCAAGATTTGGTCCGGAACTAATGAGGTCCGGACGGGTCCGGATTTTATTGGTCCAGACCTCATTGTTCTGGACCAAATCTCAACGATCCGAACCGTTACATGTGTTTAAAACGTGTTTTTAAGGTCCACCGCGAGGATTCATGAAAAAAACACTCGGAAGGGGTTGATCGGAGCAGTTTTTGTGAAAAATGCTAAATAGGTTTGGATCGTTGAGATTTGGTCCGGAAAGTGATGAAAAAACAATGGTCCGGATTTTATTCCAATCCGGACGTCCGGACTGGAAGTGTACTCTATATTATATGCAAAGATTGCCTATAAATGAGTCTCATAAAAAAAGGATAAAATCGATTAATAAATAATTAATGCATCACATAAAAGCATTGGTTTTAGTATAAATTCTTTACAATCAATGGTGAACATTACTCATAACCTCTCTGGTATGGGTTTTATATATTGGGTGGGTTTGGACTTTGTAGAGAGATATGACTGAATTAATGTGCATGAGGAGAGCAATGAAGATTCTGGCATAGCCGACGATGTACCGGCAGAATGTATTAGAGGCAGAACGATGCTGTTTTTTAAGAATCACCGATAAAAGGTATCAGCTGCCCGAGCAATGAACATGAGAGAGAGAGAGAGAAAGAGAGAGTTTGTTTAGTGTGCGTGAGGAGAGCAATGAAGATTCTGGCATAGCTGACGATGTACCGGCAGAATGTATCAGCGGCAGAACGATGGTGTTTTTTAAGAATCACCGATAGAAGGTATCAGCTGCCCGAGCAATGAACATGGGAGAGAGTGAGAGAAAGAGAGAGAGAGAGAGAGAGAGAGAGAGAGAGAGAGAGAGTTTGTTTAGTGCGCGTGAGGAGAGCAATGAAGATTCTGGCATAGCCGACGATGTATCGACAGAATGTATCAGAGGCAGAACGATGGTGTTTTTTAAGAATCACCGACAAAAGGTATTAGCTGCCCGAGCAATGAACATGAGAGAGAGAGAGAGAGAAAGAGAGAGAGAGAGAGAGAGAGAGAGAGAGAGTTTAGTGTGCGTGAGGAGAGCATTGAAGATTCTGGCATAGCTGGCGATGTACCGGCAGAATGTATCAGAGGCAGAACGATGGTGTTTTTTAAGAATCACCGATAGAAGGTATCAGCTGCCCGAGCAATGAACATGAGAGAGAGAGAGAGAGAGAGAGTTTGTTTAGTGTGCGTGAGGAGAGCAATGAAGATTCTGGCATAGCCGATGATGTACCGGCAGAATGTATCTGAGGCAGAACGATGGTGTTTTTTAAGAATCACCGACAGAAGGTATCAGCTGCTCGAGCAATGAACATGAGAGAGAGAGAGAGAGAGAGTTTGTGTGTGTGTGAGTGAGTGATACCCTTGACTTGTAATCACGTTTAAAATTTAATTATCTATTGGGTTAACTAGCTTAAGTTAATTTTATGCTTGATTTGCATACCTATTAAATGATATTAATTAGGTTGGTATGTGACATATAGTGTTTGGGTACATGGGTGCATAGGAGATGACACATAGAATCATTTCCCGTAGCCTAGTCTACTACCTATTGGAGTATAAAAGTGGGATTTGGGGTTGCTGCTGTGCAGCCCCATGCACAGCAGGTGCTATGCGCCATCCGAGCCGTCCGTTGTTCGGATGGACGACCCAGATTTCATCTTGCACGCACGACAACTAACGGTTCGGATGCGAGGGTGCCGAGGTGAAATCTGGGCCGTCCATCCGACCAACAGACGACTCGGATGGTGCACAGCAGGTGCTGTGCACCCGCTGCACAGCAGCAACCCCTTGTCCATAAAAGTGTGATGTTTGTCAAATTGACTTTAAATTACGGAAATGCCCTTCACTTCATTCAGCAATCAAGGTATTATTCCATTCACCTACTACATGTGACAAATTCTTGTTCGTTTATGAATAGCCTGTTTTTGTTCTTGTTTATTTTTTTTCTTGTTTATCTCCTTTTGTGGATATCCCTGTTCCCCGCGTGGTACCCTTTGAGGGTATTCAAATGTGCTGGGTGATATTCCCAACGTATATCTAACCAACCACATAGATAACCAGAAAGTTGAGGACTGTTTTTCCCAACCTAGAGCTCTTGGTGGTGGTGGTCTACAGTCCCGGGGGCAATTTCCTTGTTCAAAAAAACAAAAATAATTAAAATCACCGATAGGGACCAAACGGGCTAAAACATGACAAAACTAAAAGGTTTATAAAGTGGGCCATGGGCTCTTCGTCTCTTCCCATGGACAGAGTCCACTGGCAGCAGAAGGAACAACCAACCAAACGTGAGTCACGGGACTCCGCACAGTAGCGTGTTTTTCACGCCAGAATAAAAAAGTTTTTTTTTTTTTTTGTACGCGATTGACTTTTTTTTTTTCCCCCGATGAAATACGGAGTACGTAATAATAAAAATAAAACTTTTTTTTTTTTGAACTGAATAAAAATAAAACTGGAAGAATGAAAAATCAACGGCTTTAAAACCACTTGGTTACACGAGAAGTCATGTTCAACGCAATCTGGACCGTCCAATTCCAGTAGTCGGGACATTTATTTCAGGCCGTGACTTCACCCAAGGAAACGACTTTTAAAGGGCAGCGCAACTGGAGAAGAAGAACGGCTGCTCAGACTGTACTGTGGAGATATATATACATAGAGAGAGAGAGAGAGAGAGAGAGAGAGAGAGAGAGAGGAGAAATGTCTGGAGGTATTGCTCGTGGACGTCTCGCAGAGGAGCGTAAAGCCTGGCGGAAGAATCACCCTCATGTTCGAGATCTCTCTCTCTCTCTCTCTCTGTGTGTGTGTATATATACGTATATGTAGTTGTACATAGCGATATACGTCTCTCTTGCTCCTATCATGTATTCTATGTTCTAATCTATGGCGTTGACTAGGGTTTTTTTTAATTTATTTTAGGTTAACCTAATTCATGTGTTGTATTGAATGGTTTTGATTTCTAGGGTTTTGTTGCCAGGCCGGAGAGTCTCCCTGATGGTTCAGTAAATTTGATGGTTTGGCATTGCACTATCCCTGGAAAGGCTGGGGTAAGGAATCTTTTTCTTCCGCTTAGCCAAGTTACTGTGCATCACTTTTAATTGTTTCGAGTTTATTGGTATGCAAAGGCACTCCTACTTGCTTGGTATTTTTACATTTTTTTTGGAATTCAGGTTTGCTATTAAGGATATGCTATTTTAAAATCTCATGATATGTTGCTATTTGCTGCGGTGGAGTATGGCGCAGTCATATCTTATAAGTTGTTTGGCTGTTGGATAGTTGTACTATTGTCTAAGACCATATCCAGCCCTTGACTGAAATGTTTACCCTGTTTAACTGATAATTTGAGTAAAAAGCTGCATTTTATATGAAGTACTCCAAAGGAAAAAACTTGAATCTAAGTGTGATATTGAGTCTTGTTAAATATAAAATAGAATTGTGATATTGAGTGAAAAGCTTCAATTTTAAGTTTAAGTAGAGAATTGATTTGAGTACGTAATGGAGATGCTTCTGAGTTTCCTGTTTTCTAAGAGTGCTAAAAGTAATTGATGTTTTGTGAGGAGATGACCTGTCTCGAAATCCATGTTTAGTTGTTTTAGAGCTTTTAGCCAATTGGATTATTTTGGGAAACTAGGCATAGGGAATGTGACGGTAACATTGGGGACAATTTATGGTGCTTTTCGTGCTTTAAATGGACTAAATGCTCTTGCAGCTCATAGTTAATGGGTTGCATTCACTGGAAATTTGGGGGTAACTAGACTACCTTGCTGCCTCTCGATAACATCCTCAAACCTACCACGACCACCATCCTTCAGTTCGCTAGCTCAACTCTTGAGCTGGTTGAACTAGAGTTCATTTGCACTTCTTTATCTAACAACCATTTTGATGGGGCACGTAAGACAGGGATAAGGCAATAATATTGATGGGTAAAATAGGTCCTCATCCCTTAACCCTTGATGTGTGGATGGATTATGAAGAGGAAATAAGCTGGTTGGGAAAACCTAGCTGTTTCACTCTATTATCTCCTTTTATTTTCCATTGCCTTTCCTTTCTTCCATAAATTCTTACACACATCCATTATCACACACACAAGAAAAGAAACTGTGATATTGAGTGAAAAGCTTCGTTAATGGTTTACTGGTGATTTTTTAAGATACTAACTGGATTTTTGTCTCCCTTGATCCGAGTAAAAACACATTTGATATTGGTATGACTCAAGGATTTGAGGGAGTTTTAAAGAGTTTTTATTCAAGTTTCACTAGAGATTTGATTTGAGTACGGATTGGACAATTTATGGTGCTTTTCGTGCTTTAAATGTACCAAGAATGCTATTGCATCTCATATGGGTTACATTAAGTGGAAATTTGGGGTTAATTAGATTACATTGCTTCCTCTCGAAAACATCCTCGAACCTACCACAACCACCATCCTTCAGTAAGCTAGCTTAACTCTTGAACTAGAGTTCATTCGCACTTCTTTATCTAACAACCATTTTGATGGGGTACGTAAGACGGATAGGGCAGTAATATTGATGGGTAAAATGGGTTCTCAGTTCTCACCACTTAACCCTTGATGTGTGGATGGATTTATGAAGAGGAAATAATATGGTTGGGCCGTTGGGGAAACCTAGCTGTTTCACTCTCTTATATCCTTTTGTTTCCCCTGCCTCTTCCTTTTCTTCTATAAATTCTTAAACACGCATTATCACACACAACTGTAATGTTATCGTGTCAGGATTTATGGTATAAAAACAAATAAGCTCCCTACAATCAACAAAAAAAAAAGAAGAAGAACCAATTAGGTCCCAATAATAATGGTTTTGTGTTCCTGTTGCATTTTCTGTCAACTTGTTATCATAGTATCCTAAGATATTGGACAAATAAATGATTTGGGCAGTGTGTGCAACCATTACATGAGGTGAATGCATACTAACAAAATCCAATTTTCAGACTGAAAGAGCCTCTATTATATGAAAATTTTCCTTTGTATTTGGTCATGCCCCTATTCAGAAAAATTTAGGTGGTGAATACTGAACAAGGCCTTGGCTAGTGCTACATAACTGCCATAGGTTTTAGTATATTGGTGATATGATGAAATGTTTGTGTGTTTAGGTTAGAATGTGGTTTCTTTTGAACGTTGTACCCAGAAGAATGATGTAGGAGTCGGACTTACGTTTTGAATTAGGTCTACATTGGTACACTAGATGCGATCACAATTTGAGATATGATGCTTTTGGCCCAATAAGGACAATTCGAGAAAAAAATACTTGTGTGAAAAAAAAGATCAAAGAATTGATTAAATTACCATAATCGTTGCAAAAAGTTGATGGTTTAGGTATTTTTCTTGTTTGCCACTGATAATATTTGGAAGTTCAACTCAAATGGCTCCCATGGGGCGAAGATGAATAACTGGACAGAGTTTCAAATTGCAGTATCGGGAAATGTGACGGTATCGGTGATACGGCCATTTATCGGCCAATTTGTGGGTAAATAACAACATTGTAGGTCCAAAATCCTATTACGCAAACTTAGAATACCTTTTTTGTGAGTCATACTTGCAATAACACGTAATCATATTATGGTCTACATTAGTTTTTTTTTTTTGAAGGGAGTCTACATTAGATGTTTGTAACCTAGATAACCTGCGATTGACTTGGTTGTTGCAATCTTTCTTGATATCATCATTTCCATGTGTGATAGTTTAGCATATGAGTTTATACTTCTTTTTTATCTATACATAGTTCGCCAGGTCATATCGAGCGGTGCAGATGCTTCATCTAATCCTATTTTGGTTTTTTAATTCTTAGACCTATATGGGAAGTGGGAAAAATAGTTTTCTATTGATCCTTGATAAATTTGCTTGCAGAAAAAGTAGCTTTTAGCTCGGAATGTTTTTCTCCCATGAACCTCTTCTCATTGAAGATAACCTCTGAGAAGTTTCTGGAAAAATCATAATGTACATATCTGTAATATTTTGCAAACTACATAGAAATTCTCTGGAAGCTTGTAAATCTGTCATTTTCGAACCATTTATACTGAAAAAGTGTGTTGTCTTTGCTTGGACCTGTTACATGAATGATGATGTTTTCCAATTTCTTCATTTTTCTCCTGTAATCATAGTTTGGTTATGTGTGTTTCGACAAATTTCCTTCTGAATTGGATCTAGATCACTTGTGGGCCTATGGCATTCTGTTTGCATAACTATAACTTGGCTGAGGGTTGGTGATCGCTGATCAGTATAGGCCTATCAAATTGAATAGGAAATATTTTATAATCTGCAAAAGTAATCATATTTCGTAGTGCACACTCTTAAGATGTTAAGGGATCTCCTGTTTTATTCAGGTGAAATCATATCATGAGACGTTTGGTTTTATTATAAGTATATAAACGCATATCATGACCAATGGTGCTAAGATGGATATGTTAATCCTTCTGAGGAAGAATAGAATTAGGTATTACAACAGGCTATTGATTTCAATTAAATTCTCACTACAAAGCTATTTTTGACAAAATGGAGGTTATTTTTTAGCTTGCTACAGTGTCAAAAAGCAAATTGAAGTAACAAAATAGTGCGTATCAGACCGTCGAAGGATTAGAGCAAGATGGTGAAATCGTATTCTTTGAACAGCTTAAAATTATTATGATGGCCGGTTTTTATTATTGAATTTACTAAGTAGTGTTCAATCTCTGCTTTAAGTTGTTTGGGAGGGGAGGATGGCATAGTTTGTTCTTATGTTTTCTTTGAGCATCCACTAATTGAATTTGCATTCTATTCATGTATCATGCATGGCAAGTTTCGGTGTATGACTAGGGTTCTCCTTGCCTTAACAGCTTGGAGAGTTTTTTTCAGACTGATAAGCAATGTTTTGATAAACCTTTGTATTCTTGTCATCTTATATGCAGTTCATTATGGGTACCTCGGGTGAGGTGCCCTAAAAAGTCACTTGACTTGTCGGGAGTTTTTGGATTTCTCTGTTGATTCTGAGTCTATCTTCTGATTCAGGTTATATTCAAGAGAACTTGAGACAACAAGTTTGTTCATGGGTCCATGGTTCTCTATCCTGCTGCCTTTGTTGTTTGTTTTTTTGGATTTAGTTTCTGAATTAATTGTGTCGCTTGTGGATTCTTGGGTTTATTGTAGGAAAGAAAGGAAGAGAAAAAATGTTTTCCAAGATGAAAATAAAAAAACATTTGATATAAGGAAATAAAGCCACTGTTCTGTAATTATCATCATGCATAGTGTTTTGTTGTTATTTGGGTGGTATTGGATTTTTAATAACATATTTGGGTTGCAGACTGACTGGGAAGGGGGTAACTACCCCATTACAATCAACTTTACTGAAGACTATCCTAGCAAACCACCAAAGTGTAAATTTCCCCAGGGTTTCTTTCACCCTAACGTCTACCCTTCTGGAACTGTTTGCCTGTCAATCCTCAATGAAGATAGCGTATGTATTCTCTGCTGGTTTTAAATACATGACAGGTGATATGTGCAATGGTGCTTAAAATTGGATATTTGCTGTGTTTTTGTTGTATCTAGGGATGGAGGCCGGCAATTACAGTGAAACAGATTCTTGTGGGCATCCAGGATTTGTTGAACCTGCCGAACCCTGCTGATCCTGCACAGACTGATGGATATCACCTCTTTATCCAGGTAAGTTTGCTTCTCTTGGGCCGTATTTAAGTCAAGAATTTGGGTAAGAAAAAGGAGAAGGAAAATTTAGAGGATCTAACTTCTCACAGTTAGATCCTTGGAAGGATATAACAGCCTGCAACTTTTAGGTCTTCAACTTTTCCATTCCTTTTCCTTGCCTTAATCCTTGATCCCAATACGCCCTTGTCACCCACTTCATGTGGCATTCTAGCCTTTTCTTTAAAATCAGCAATATTGCATAGAAAGCATTTTGCTCTCTCATGGTCATACAACTCATTAGGCGCATAAGGGTGCTGTCATTTTGTCCCAAACGAAAAATGACTGACATGCTGAAAAAACATGCATTTTTCTATTGAAAAAAGTCCTTTGCTTCCTTGGTACCTGGTTTCATCATGAGTAGGTAATGAATTATTGAACCTTAGGAACAGTTTGACACAAACAGAAGGCGTACCAAATAAGCTTTAGAACCTCATTGATTTTTTCGTTTGACTTTTCAAAATAGACGAACAATTAGCGATATCAAAAAGTGCAAGTGTACATCCAATTTGGGACGGAGGGAGTGTCATTTTTTTTTCTAGAGCTAGAATCTACGTACCTTTGCTCTTATTGATAAAGAATTGCATTTCCAACTGATGCAACTTCTCAGATATAGGATCCCAAGACCAACAAAGGAAAGCTTAAAGACAATTCGTGGCAGCCATCAAATAATAGAAACCAGTAGCTCATTCTCTCTTTTTTTGGTATACTAGCTCATCCAGATCACATATGTATTGGTGTTCACGGGGAAAGCAATGTACAAATGACACCAATCTCCCGTATTCTTGCTCTTTTAAGGTCTTCATTAGCACTAAGCAAGGAATTGTTCTCACAGTAATAAATTTATGCCAACCCACCTATTTATATATACTCACATTCCCAAACTTACACGCTTCATTAAGCATCTTTCTTACCCATGCAGGATACTGAGGAGTACAACAGACGAGTCCGGCAGCAGGCCAAGCAATACCCACCTCTTGTCTAAGTACTTAATCTGGTTTTCCTAGTTGTTGATGCTTGGTAACTGTTAGATATTTGCCCTAGTGGAAAAACTTCATGGTTGAACTGCACATTTTGTTTTCTCTTGATTTGGATTGACTTTTGTTGTCGATATGTGACACCAGACCAATACCAATCAATGATGCTCATTGGTCTCTATTTTGGTATTGAATTTATCTAGAATTGGTGTCTCTCCAGTTGTCCTGCAATGTTGCTTAAGCACAAAAATTCTGATGTCATCAACCATTGTGAAAACATCTTGGGCCTGTTTGTTGCATGACTTGCTTTTTTATTTTTATTTTTTATTTTTAATATTAGATAATTTCTTTTGATTGTTTTTAGTCGCACACTTGTCAACATTGGAGTCAAGGTGTCCTTAATTTCTGTAGGTCTCTCTCACCTAATTTTTGACTTTTAACCACAGAGATTGAAACATTGCTCTGTCTTTATTTACTGATGCAATGGAAAATGACAAGTACTATGACATTAGCTATATTCATATATTCATCAGAGTTGAAATTATACCGACCATTGACGAGGAGTTATTCCATGCCCCAGGGCGGGGCGGTTGAGCACAAACTTAGATCACACATTTGGGTGAGGTCTACACATTTGAAAATGAATCTCACATATTTTGTCCAGATTCGTGTACAGCGATGCTCTGGGAGCATTAAAAAATTTCTCGACCCTTGACACCCATGTAATATTGTTTTCCCAAATGCATACATACGCCTTCTACGTTATTGGGAACTGATTTTTGCATCACCCTTTCTTATAAATGCCTTATAAAATTCGTCTTGCCGTTTGCTTTGAGGGTTTTTGTGTGTGTGTAATTCTAAATACTACAAGACATATTTAGAGGGCATTGTAAGGAAGTGGAATTTTAAGAGTGCGTTTTTCTATGCCGAATTGTGATACTTAGAAATATTATTTAAGCGAACACTCATAAATTATAATTTTGTTGGATTTTCAGTTGGCCCGGATATCTGGTTATAAAAATAAAAATAAAAAAAAATCCTGGGTTTCACACACCTAAACACGCTACCTATAGAGCCTACAAACTTGTGAGTGTAAGAGCATCTTCAACCCACTGTTTTTTTTTTTGGTTCAAATCATAACTAGAAATTGGAATAGAATCCTATTAAAATTTGCTTCATTCTTTTTAATCAAATGTTTGCCACTCAAATTTTAGAAGGTTTTCTTTTTCTTTCTCAAATTTATACGTTTCTTATGAATAAAACTCTTATCTAAATTTAATTTATGCTTAGATTTGAGCTTTGTATTGAAGTACTTCATAGCAAATGAAGGTTCTACCCAAATTTTTAAAATCCCCTATATGGTTCTCTAGACAGCAAAAGTTCTGAATAATTGCAAAAACAGACCCTGGAAAATTGCAAAAAATTCCCACTTTCTTCCAAAAGTAATATGGCGTCAGTCAAACAAGGAAATGAAAAGATAAGTACCTTGACAAATACCGGATAACTGCTACCACCACTGATAATCTCTTCCATTTCAATTCGCGAATTATACGAGTCAAAAGTAGATTTTTTTGTGTGGGTTATCATACATTGAATGATAACGTTTGACCTCAAATCTATATGAAGGTTATTTGAGTGATCACCATCACACAACTATGTATTGTCGGCTACGCAAACTATACTTACCACATATTCTAATTTTTTTTTTTTGCCATTCGATATACATCAGTGGGGGGTTAGTGGGAGAGTTAGTGAGTTAGTTCAGAGGGGTCTAGAAGCTATCCATAGCCCTAAACCCCAAAACGCCTCTGCCGAGACTCGAACTCTGGTCTCGCTTGTGAGAGAATCATGAGATAACCGCTAGGCTACAAGCCCTTGGTTACCACATATTCTAATTTATAAAACAATTTTCCAAGTAAGATTTGAAGCATCCCAATCAAAACTGTGTAGTCCTATCTATGGAGTAGTTTATTTTATCATGCAGGATATGGTCCAAAATAGCCATACCCACCAAAACCATAGAAAGCATGAACTTTGATCAACAAATAATTGAAGATTTTATGGAAGCAATACCTGGAAAACTGCAATAATTCTATTTTTCTTTTTGCCAATATTCCATATATCGGTGGAGATTAGAGGAGAGTTACTGGGTTATCAACCAAAAAGAGTTTGCCGTTTTTCTATCGAACCTCAGACCTCTCCCTAAGAAGCTATACGGTCAGGGATGGCAATATGGATCGGTTTGGTCTGGGTTTTGCGATTACCACCAATCCAAAGTACTATTTATATATACCCAAATCCAAACCGATCTCTGACGGGTATGATTTTTAGTGCTCCATAATCAAACCATATGGATTTGGATTTTATCCGAACCTCTCATTAATATTCATTCTATTAATGAACATAGAAAAAAAAAGATTATACATTAAAATAAAAAAACATGCCATAAGATTTTATCGTTAAACATCTCAATTCCAACATAATCAAAGGAAATAAATAAAGTAATAAACTTTTCTTAATATATTTAACCCTCACCAACGACAAAACATCAAAGGAAATTGTTTAACAAAGTAGGAACTAGCAATATGATTTGCAAGCTAACCACCACCAGGTCCACCACCATCTTTGGTTTACACAGCCATTTCAAGTTCCTACAGAGACTCTTGAGATTTTTGAGGGATTTGAGAGGAATAAGGAGAGAGATGAAATGAAAAGTCAATAAAAGTTATGAATTAAAAAATTAAAATTGCGTATATATAAAAGTAAATAATACTATCGGTTTGGATTCAGTTTGGGTTTGGTCGAATACTTGTTAAGACCAAATCCAAATCCAAACCTACCGGGTATCATGTTTCGAAAACCAAACCCGCCCTATGGGTTGGAAAGGATAAAAAAAACCCCGCTCTGATAGGGCCGGTATGGTTAGGGTATCTATCAATTTTTGGTGAAATTGTCATCCCTATATACGGTACTATCAGATGGATTAAGAGCCACATTTATACTAATTTAATTTACCAAGAAATAGAACTGCACTAGTTTCTTTTTCTCCTGTTAACAGTTGGCTTATTATGCCTAGTAATAGTAGGGTCTATTCGTGTAGTTGTCAATTGTCAACATAATCAGACCCAAGGATTAATCCGGTAAGTTGGTGGGTAATTTCCCGTACAATTGATCAGGGTTTAATTCTTCGACTCAGTCCGCAAAATAGTATTTCTTGTGAATCCCATAGTCCCAGAAAGCATGACCTCTCTTTGACCGGACGGAGAGGAAATTAGTTGAGAGGGGCGCATAAGTTGGCCTGGACGCTCCTGACATAAAAAAAAAATTGGAAACATAATCAATGGAATCCAAATCATGAGACATATATAATCAAGCAGGTGAAGCCTATATATGGCTAGAAATTATTAAGAAAATATAAACTTGGTCTAATGATTGTCTTTATTACTAATTTTATGGCCCGGTGCTTCCATGCATGATAATACAGGGCGTCTCATCTTTATTATTCATTGGCCAATCAATTACTCTAATTTAGTAATAAATTACACTGATCACCTTGAAGTTTTGTAACATTGAGATTTCCTTTGATGTTACACTTCCATGATTTGGTAATCCAACTAACAGGAAGTGCTTACCTAACTTGTGCAATCAATCTCTTTCCAAATTGCCTATTCTAAACTTTGCAACTAACTCTCCAAGATCAACAAATTTGCTCACTCTGAACACGATGAAACAATTGGTACAACCCGAACAAGTGACATTACCACCGCAGTCAACGTTAACCTTGATAACCTACCGTAGAAACCCATCATGAAGTGTCACTGCTACTGCTACTACCATCACGGATTTGTCTATGTTTCCATCGCTGATTAAAGTTTTTTGTGTATACATATGCAAAAGGGTATAACAAAAGAAAAAAAAATCTTTTTTATGATGGTAGTAGATTAATTAAAATTGATAAAAAGAAAAAGATGCCACTGGAAGAGAGATGCAATTAAATTTATAGGAGTAACTCAAAAAAATAAAAATTAAAGGATCGTAACTAAAAAAAATGAACAACATTGTATTTCTAACACACCCCCACCTCCATTATTATATTGTAATGTACTCATCCCACCTGCCATCACGCAAATTGGAGGATTTCTTGACATTCACTAATGCCTTATTTCATTATTTGAGCTTTGAAAACCTATATTCCAACAATGAAGTTCAATGATTGATGGATAAATTCTGTAGCTAGTGCTGCCGTAGAAGAAATAATGTTAACTGGAGTAGAAAAGATGGATAATATATGGATGTATTGGAATTGGATAGTGAAAACATGAGTAGTTAACAAAGAAAGAGTTATATGGGGTGACGTTAATAAACAGGGCTTGACCGATGACTTATGCTATCAACAACGGGCGATAGCTTGCTGTGGGGGCGTGACAGGGGGAAGGGGCAAAAATTGTAGAGAATGATTAAAAGAGAGAAAGAGATGAGAGAGGTGAAGGAGGGTGATGATGCGGGTATTAGAATAAGTTTCGACTATTTTAACGCTTTAAATTATTTCTTGTGCTAGTTAATGTGTTCCAAATTTTGGACAAAATATTTGAATTTTTCTGTTCTTCTCAACTGGAGAGATTACAAATGTAAAATTATTTGACGAGCTTAAAAAAACTCATATGAGAAAAAAAATGTTTGTTTGACTTATTTTTCATTTTTGTTGACCTTTTTTAGAGTCATAATTTTTAGCTTTTCGATTGTCCGTCTAGAAGATTTGAAAAAGTAAAAACAAATTGTTTCAAAATCGACAAAAGCTCAAAAAAAAAAGGAAAAAAAAAGAAGAAGAAGGAGAAGAACCTCTAAAAGTTTAAGGCAAATACTAAGAGCTTAAGATCTCAATTCAGTTGAGGGTATTAATAATGGAACATTTCGTTATAGCTGCTAACTGGAAAACATTGGAGAACAGAGTTTCCAAAATATTTGGGGAAATCTGTTCAAGAAGAAACAATAGGGGAGGCAAGTGTAAATTTATGGAAATTGACTGCTATCGTCGCATTATGTGACGACAAAAACAAGGTTGACGAGGGAACTATGGTCTTTTCACCATAATTGTCAATCGCAAAAAGGACCGAACGTCCGAGTCATAACGGTTTTTCAATTCACCCACCGCCCACCGACCTACCCTCCACCTCATATAAAAAAAAAGGGACCCGGGTACTGGAGAGCGGTCTTGATATGCGGCATCTGAGCAGTCAGATGTATTTTTAATTGTCAGGATTTCATCTCGGTAATGGATGACTCGGATCAACAAAGTGCCAAGATGAAATCCGAACCGTTAAAAACAGATCCGACGGCCTTGATGCTGCACATTAGGGCCACTCTTCAGCGAATGCTCTCTAGCATCCCCTCCGCCCAGAAAAAGACAATACATAATTGAAACAGGAAAGTTATAAAAACTGCCTGATGGGTTGTCGTTATGGTTTAAAAAGTGTATTGAAATGTGTGAAAAATATATAAAAGTATGTACAGATATATATAAAAAAGTACATTGAAGTGTGTTTTTTGGTCTTCGTATGTGTTTATTGTTAGTCTAGTGGGCTGACATCAAAAAGACCTATTGAAAAATCAGTCCGATTAGGGGTAACGATGGTGTACCGATGGGTTCGTGAAACTCATTCCATGATCTCACACATTTAATTTGAACAATTCTTTAATTTTAAAATGAATTTTTGAGTAGCCTTGTGAAAAGTAAGTGTTTGATCGAACATTTTATTTTTTCATTGAGAACACAGAATCCTCTTTTCTTAATAGGAATAACACAATAACTCGAGATAATTCTCTAAACTCAAATGTAAATTTTAGAGGTCTTATATATATTTGATCTCACGAACAATACCAGGACACATATGAATTCGAATTTTATTACTGCCTTTTTTGCGTCTTAAATTACCCTATTGATGTAATAGTTTAAAAAAAAAAATTGTGATTGATTTTCACAAATTACTATTTTACTGTTTGTACCCTCTCTTTTTCTTGTGTTTATAAGTATCCACTAAACAAGTATGATGATTAATTCATTTTTCTAGGTGAATATCAAAAAACTAATATAAATGGGAGTTGACGGAAATTATTAACCAAAAACAAAAATAGCAATCTACATTATGGCAGTTATCTCCCCTGCCTAGTGGCTTACCCAGAGCATCTCTCTCTCTCTCAAAAAAAAAAAAAAAAAAATCCTAGTCGTCTCTCTTCCTTCCTCTCCCTCACTCTAGGGTTTTCACCACCCTTATGCGGCAGGGGGAGGGAAAGGCTTTACCCTTGATGGGTATTGGTAAAGCCTTTCCCTTCTCCATAGGGATGTTTTTTCTCGCGTTCAATAACTCTTCATTTTCAGTGAGGGTTTCTCTCTTGATCTCAAATCAGAGAGTTTCTTCATGCTATTCTCTCTTTTCCTTTTTCTTGGTCCCCTTTATCACTGAGGTACCGGTTCAGATTCCGACAGTGGTGGTGGTGATTGTTCTCTGACGAAGGAAGGCCGTGGTGAGGGTTGTTCAATGACAAATCAAATTGATTGACTTGCCGGTCTCTTTGGGTTTTTAATCAGTGTGAGTTTTATTTTGTGCGTAGGACTATCTCGTTCTTTGGCTCGGAGAGGTAGTAGCGGTCTAGACATTTTTACCTGGAAGGCTACCCTCCTTTTGTGGCTTTCTAGTCCTTTATTAAGGATGGATACTACTTCTAGTTCTAAGTGATTATCTCATGAAGCTTTTACCATTTTAAAAAGAAAGTCTCATAATGCGTGTGTGAGAGTAAACATCTTAAATTATTAAAAAATTGATAATAAATATTGAAAACAAAAAACGTAAAACAATGATTCAAAAGGACAAAATTCTATCAAGGATTATGGGAGCTAGCTCCTTTGCACCATAGAGAAAATGACAAATGCTTCCCCCATTTACACACCAACTCACCAATCCCAAGTCCCACTACAAATATCTTCCAATTTTTTCTCCTTTTGCCCATCTAGCCTAAAGCGAAAAATTATCATGCCTCTTTTTTCACCACACATTAATATAAGATTCAAGACAATCTGTAAATTTAACGCAACAATATAGAAATAGTGAAACTACAAGGACAACTATATTATGCACGTGCATCTCGAGCATTGTCTCACCTTATCGATGCTCGTTGGTGCATCCTTTGCATTTTTCTTCTGTTTTATCACCACGGTTTTTCGTGATATGAATATTTGACGATCTATTTCGTTTTTCTCTCTAGTGTACATTATCGTTCAATTTTTCTTTTAGTAGCTACACACAGTTTGCTGTAATTAACGTATTTCTTGCTCTTCCAAAAAATGAGGAGGGGATGCTGCTTGGCATCACTTGCACAGCACCTGCTGTGCAATGACCAAATGGAAGCGTTTGGTAGGCAAACCACTTGGTTTGCCAAATGTGATCTCGTGGGACTCATTTTTGGGTCCCACACAAATTATCCGAACCGTTAAATAATTTTAAAATAATTATTTAAGTGCTCTTGAAAAAAATAAGGACCATTGGATATTTTTTACGTAATTGATCTCATTCGTGTGATTTTCATTCAGAATTTAGGACCCTGTAGTTTGAAAGAATCTTCAAGAAAATTTATACGATCATGCGCTCGGTAATCCATTGATCTAAACCATAGGTATTGTAGGGCTTCTTAAGAAGAACATCCAATAAAAAAATTATCTTGTTGGGACATCGATAGGTATCAAAAAACTAAATTAATATCCAATGGTCCTGATTTTTTTCAAGAGCACTTAAATAATTATTTAACGGTTCGGATAATTTGTGTGGGACTCAAAAATAAGTCTCACGAGATCACATTTGGCAAACCACTTGGTTTGCCTACCAAACGTTGTTGTTTGGTCACTGCAGCAGGTGCTGTGCAACAGTGCAAGTGATGCCAAGCAGCATCCCCTCCTCCAAAAAGTTTCAAAAAAAAAAAAAAAAAAAAGGCAATAGCATAAGGTAGAAAAAGAACCCTGGGTGTAACGGCTTGCATTTTTGAATAACATTTTATTCCAAAATTTTCATTTTCGTAATTGTATAGTATATTTTAATTTAATTATTACGGGTTTCCGAAAATCGAAACGTTACATGGAACACCAAGTGTCGGTCACTCAGAAGCAGTGAATGATCCCTCCAAACAAGCCAATAAAACCCAGCTGCAAAGGAGAGGGGGGAAAAAGGCATTCTCTCTACTCTCAAGGCTACAAGTCGGCCATTAACTACTATAATAAAATCAGGATTTATAGCTTTTCACAGAGAGAGAGACGGAGAAAAAGAATTGAATTCTCCAAGTACAGCAAATTGGGCGAAGAGAGAGAGCAATTGTCGGTCGATTTTCCCACCCCCCCTTCTTAATTTCCCCTTCCCCCCTCTCTCTCTCTGATACAAATATACAATTCTCTCTCTGTATCAATATACGTATAGAGAGAGAGAGAGAGAGAGAGAGAGAGAGAGATGGAAAGAGGGGAGAAGAGGAAGAGTGAGAAGCTATACAAGGGGATAAGGATGAGGAAGTGGGGCAAGTGGGTGGCGGAAATCAGAGAACCCAACAAGCGGTCGAGAATCTGGCTGGGATCCTACATCACGCCGGTGGCGGCGGCGAGGGCCTACGACACCGCCGTCTACTACCTCCGTGGCCCCACCGCCAGGCTCAATTTCCCGGAGTACGCGGCGGCGGGTGGATTGGATGGGCGGGCCCCACTGAACGACTTGTCGGCGGCTTCCATTCGGAAGAAAGCGATAGAAGTCGGGTCGAGGGTTGACGCGATGGAGAGTTCGGTAAGCGTGCATGAGGCTGCGGGTACTGGATTCCAGCCGTGTTGGGCTCTGAAGGAGAAGCCTGATTTGAATAAGAAACCCGAACCCGAAGAACCGGATGCCGTTGATGACTGGTGAGATTTAATATATTAAAAGTCCTACTCTTGTGTTTTGGCCAATATCGTGGGGGAAAAAAAATTGGGAATTGTTATTGTTACTGACACTTCACTTCTCTCATTTGACACTTTCTTTTTTGTCTTTATTCATAAACTGTAAGGGTAATTTTATCTAATAAGAACAAAAAAATAAGTGTCAATAGAGAAAAGTGGAGCGCCAATATCAATTCCCAAAACATATCATGTTTATATTCGAGACAAGGGCAATATGGGAAAGAAAACCGAAATTCGCAACGGTAAGACTTGGATCGAGACATCTTTGTTAATACGGAAATGCAAGAGATTTACTGGCCGATTCGGATTGTCGATGCATACATGTTGCATTTATGGGTTGTAACGATGAGACTCGAATCCTGGTCTCGCAATATACTTGCTCTACAATAATTACATGTATGCAGGATTGTGTGTTGGTGCTAATTACCTTGGTTTAGCATGGAGTAGTTTTAGTAATTAGTTGTACTTCTTTTGTTTTTGCTTCTTTTTGGCCACTTTGGATGAAAGACGTTTTTGTCCTCTGTATATAAAACTCCCTTTGTGTGCTTTTTTTTAATTGCAAGTTGTGAATATGATGAACTTTTTTTGAAATGTTTTGAGTTTATTTTTGAGGAAGGGGATGGAGAGGAGTTTGAGCTTTCCACTATTTTGTGGTGGACTTGTGGCATAACCGAAACTAGAAAGAATGTGCTGTAGGGGTGACAAATCAACCCGTCTTTTCTACCGTCCAATTGAAGAGAGCTTTTATCGTTACATTTCAATCGTTCATCTTTGTAGTTAATAGTCCGTCCTGAAAAGGCTCTTCCAAAATCTCGACTCTTCTCGAATATAGTTTTTTTTTTTTAAAACACTTTTGGACGATCAGGATCACACGAATGGCTCTCCGCACATTAGAGAAGCTAGATTCGGGTGACAAATATTTGATCCAAAAAAAGAAGGTGCAAGTGTGCAACACATTTTGAGAGCAAAAGTGTCACAAAAAGTCAGTTTTGCTTGCTCAAATCTCTTTCTTCTTCTTCTTCTTCTTCTTCTTTTGGGAAAGGCAAGAGTCTCCACACTATCCAACTCTATAATTACATCAATTTATAAGCTACTACAAAATTAATCTCATTTAAGAAGCCAAATTTAGGCCCCATTTTGCTATCTCAAAAAGTCAGCTTATTTCAATTCCTAAGACATATCATTCTCTCATAATACATCACATAAAAAACGATGAAAAGTCAAAAAAACAGCCTTAGTGGAACACCCCATAGTCTCCTACTAAATCGTGAATTCCAAAGAAAAGATCAATTTCATACATGAAAATTTAAAAAAATTTGCACCTACTTAAATATCTCAATTACTTCTTTAAATTGGGGGAGGAAAATAAAAAAATTCTACATGTGAGTGTTGTATTTCTCCCATGTAGAATTTTTCTACCAAAAAGATTATACGAATTTTAGTAATGAATTAAATTTTGAAATAAAGGAGTATCATCTCATTATAGAAACTCTTTGGACGCTTATTTGATCATTAGGTATGAAGCCTCGTGCTTTGCACGAAGTTAATGCCCGTTGGTAAAAATTAAAGATGTGCATGCTATGTATTTTTTTACTTAGTTCAATAGGTTTATAAATGATATTTTCTCATCTATATAAATAAAGCAGTTTGACAATGACAAAACACAAATACAATTGGGGACTAAAGAGCAAAAAAATAAAACCTGAAGGGAATTCTGTTATATTCATCATAAAAGCAAAACGGACGGCTGAGATTGAAGTTGGGGACAAAATTGAGTAAGCCATGGATTTGATTCTAGCCACTATACTGCCCTCCGGTCTAGATAATCTTCATGGGACGGCACAAAGCCCTGTTCGTTTGGTAGTTTAGTTTAGGTTTGATGATGTCAAAAGGTGTAATGAGTGGAGAGAGATAGAGAGAGAAATGAGGAAAATGATGATGTCAACAAAACTAAACTAAAACTAAACCCCCTAACCGAACAGGGCCCTGATGATTGTGATGCATATGTCAAAAAATTGTAGTTTTTGCCCAATTTCTATAACCTGGTACTGGAAATAGTGTAAAAAAAATGACCTCAACTCTTAAAAAATAGCTCAATCTATTGGAAAAGCTCATATCAGCTAAGTTACAAATGGGAAAGAACCAACCATCCAATTAAATTAAGAGTAATTACTGACTTATGAAACCACTGTACAGTAGCACCATTACTTTAAGGGTAAACTGCATTAACGCCCCTCACCCTCAAGTATGACTGATTTTCAAGAGTTTTCACTATCGTCTAAACGATATTTTCTAGGCAATATTTTCGATATTTTTGCTAGTTGTCTATAGCGTGAAGACAAGTCATTATTCTCACATATCACAAAAATAACATTTAGCAGAAATTACACCGAATTTTGACTACAGTGGGTATACAATATTTTAGTGGAAACTCATCCGTAACTTCCATAATGTTTAAAACTCAATACTCCCTCTTAAAGTATTCATATGAATGTATGATGGAATCATATAAACTCCCTTCGTTAGCAAAACGTTTAGATTTTGGACGGATCTTATCACATGAGCAAACATGACATGATAAATAAGATTTTATGATGAAATTACCCTTCCTCTTCATCTAAGAGTAATTTCCCGAAATAAGAAAATGCTAAGGAAGGAACAAAAAACAACCCAACTGTTGGGGTCAGTTATGGGGGAATTGCATTGCGGGTTAGAAGGTGATTGGGATTAGTATAGCATTCTTTCGAATGTGGTGACTTGATTTGGTTTCGGGAAAGCAAAGGCCCCGGATAGAGCATTAAGGAAAGAAATGAGCTTATTGGAATTAATCCTCGTAGTTTTCAATGTGGTGTTTTTTGGGAGGTTATGGGTGAAGATCGGGGTGACAAGGACTTGGTGGGTTGATGATTGATAGACAAGAGTGTAAATTGTGATTTCTGTTGAGCCATCTTTGACATCTAGTAGTATTTGTATACCTAAAGGGATTAGGTGTTGAGTTTTAAACTTTAAGAAGGTCAAGTAAAAATGGGTACAGTTGAGGGAAGTTTAGTGTAATTTACCGTTATTTCAATATTGGCTAGGGAGTGGGAGGGGAACAAGAAGTGGGGCCTACATTTGTTTTTGAGTAGGTGCAAGTGGGCTTACACTGGACTAGAGTTGTAACTTGATGAAATAAAAGAGGTGCATGAATAAGATATTGAGTTAGGTATTTCCATGGGGTCTCTCCACAAATGTTGCTGGTGACTGAGATTGTGGGCACCACACAATTCCTTGCTGCTAGAGAGAAGGTGATCTATAGTAAGGTTTTCCAGCGGATCATTCGATCTGCTTTATCCACCCAACCAGATCCGTCCGTTAAATCATCCATGAATGTAACGGATGGATTCGGATCGAGAATTCCTTGTTTGGGGTTCTAGATACGGTTCGGATCGGGTTCAATCCGTTTAATCCGTCCAATAATCCTTCTTTAATCTTCCATATCCGTTCGATCCGGAACCAATCCGTCAAATCCGTATCCGAACCGTTCCATCCGTATGTCACCTACGGATGGTTCCGGATCTTACAAACCATAATCCGCTCTGAGCGGTTTGGATCAAATCCGTATCTGAACCAGCCGGATCCGATCCATGGACACCCCTAATCTACAGTATTGAAAATTCACCACTCCCTTCTTTTATTTCCCTTTTTTTTTTTTTTGGGTATACTTCTATTATTTAACAGACATCCAATCTATCAGGAAATATAATTTGATTGTTTCCTTGACCTACCAAAGTTGTTGAGTTGTTCACATGAAAGATATGCTTAGAATAAAGAAAATCAATCCTACAATATTCAACACAATAATATGAAGTGTTTTCACTGGCGCGACTTGACGGTCTAGGTCATTGCCTTAGATCCCATGTTTGTTAGAATTCCGAATTTTAAGGCTCTTTGTAATACTCTTTTTGGATAACCATGTCAACATTCGGACCTAGAAATAATTAAATTATTATTATTTTCTAAAATCTTTTACCCTAATCAAAAGATCTCAATTATAACTATTGAACGGTGGCACAAAAAAAATATAACCGAAAGCATATTTGCAAGCATATGCTATTTTTAATTTCAGCGAATATGGTATTTTTAATTTCCCAAGTATCAAAAAAGAATATGCTTTTTACGATTCGAATGTAGAGACAATTACCCAAGAGGACCAACAATTGGAGATAGAGGAGCACATGTCACTCAAAAAGAAAGCTAAACCAATATTATACTTAGAATTTTAACAAGAATATGGTATTTTTAAGTTCCTGACTTGTTATCCCGCCTTATAAAAACCCTCAAAATGGTTGGGCCGTTCGTCAAGAATTTAATTTTTTTCACGCTCCTCAAAAGAGGATGAACAAAATCATCCCTCATATTGGTTGAAATAGTATAGAACCTACCAAAAAGTGATGTCATCCTTACCAAAATGTATATTGCAGGGGTGAGACCTACACTATTTCAACCAATAATAGGGAGGATTTTGTTCAACGTCTTTCAATGAAGATGAACAAAAAGGCACTCGCCTATCAGTGTTTTTATATGTTTCCTAGAGTTGAGAGAATTAGACGATTTTTTTGATTTGTTGGTTGTATCTTACTTAAAGAAATAACCAAATAGCATGTCAACTAAAACTGAAAACATCTCTTTCCTTGTCTCTTGTTTTTTTTTTTTTTTATAAATCAAGATATCCAAGCTAGCTTGTGCATACATTGACTAATCTCGGGGAGACCAAGATATACTGGGCAAATCCCGTTAAATATAGAATTTGGCAAATGTCCACATAAAATTGTGATATTTTTACATTTTCCCACCGTGTTTCAATGTAATATGCTATCAAAAAGTCTAACAATTCAACTTTTAGAATATAACTCCGGACACAATTGTATCCGAAATGGTTCAATTTATTTGAATTCCACATGCCTCGAAAAGCTCTAGACACAGGAGTAGTCTAAAATTGTATTTCTAACATGGGTCACATATTTACCCCCAAATAAAAAACATGGTGTCATATGCTAGCGCTTTTGGTTGCAAACAAGCAGATTGAAAATTATTAAATGCAGCACTAATAATCTCTCGAAGCTGATGGCTTTAGGGTTGACAACTACTTCTTTTATGTCATGCAAATTACTACTGTAACAGACTTCATTTTAAAAGTTCGAAGATTCTAGAGTCGTTTATTTTGTAATTTTAGATATTTTAAATTTTATTGTAAAGAAATAAAGTTAATTATCGAAATTTGTAGAGGCCAAACATTACAACTCGAAAAATAGAGTTAACTGTTATGGTATATTTATATTTTGACAAATATAAGTCATTCAGATATATACCAATATCTTATTGATTTAATTATTTACAAAACTAATCATCCACTTCCACTCGCTCCGTTAATTTTCACACATCCCACCATTCTAAACCAATCACATTCGAGATTTGTGCAACGGCATGTCAGAAGGGTTACCAAAATGTCATTCTTCAAAGTTCAAAGGCCTATTTCAAACTTTTTGTTTTGATAATGCAGGGTGTCATGAGTCAGCTTACTCATTTCTCAAACTAATCTCTATAATCCATCCATCCCAGAGTTATTTTAAACGCGCACGCGCATGGTGAAGTGGTCCTGCTATGAGGTTGCTGAAAAAAAAGATCCGACATTAGATCGAGGGAGCAAAGTCGTAAGTCATGACTCCTAAGCCTAGCCTATTTCAAACTTAACTTGGGGGAAGCTATTCAGTACTCATGAGCCTCATCTACAAGTACCACAAATTGATCATGATTAGTTAGTGCAGTACGCCGTTACTTTATGTTGACAATTTGTAGTTGGTGATGACATTGCCGTGTGGTGCCATGGAAGAATAATTTTGCCAATTCGCAGTACACTTGTAGTGGGCCAAATTCAACTCTAGTTTGGTGATTTACCAATATGGGGCAGTTCAGAGTTCATGGCTCAATCGGTTGAACCTGAGGCGGGTTTGTACTCCTCTCTCCTCCAAATGCTAACTTGAGAATCGGAGTGTCCTCCGGAATCTCTAGCCGGAGTGACAATAACAGTTGGTACGAGTCGAACAAGTCAAGCTACTCGTAATCCACCACCCCACACAATCCTCATTAGTCATTTCTCACGAGTCTGGCTCTAGCTGGTTGACAAATATCTACCAATTAAGTTCCAATTTGGATGTCAAATTTCCTACTCTTTCCAAACGGTTACCTGCCTATTCCGCATTTAGAACTTCTACATCATAGAAACGGACCAGGGGTGGGTGCTGTGCACCATATTGTGCACTCCTCGGTCTTCCGATCATGTTTTGGACTGCTTACATTCGACAATTTTAATTTATTGTTACCGGTAAAAAATCAAAACACATCTGAACCGTCCAAAATACAATTGGATGTCCGAGGGGTGCACAACACTCACCCCATTTCCCACAGGGACCAAAATGAAAACCAAAATGCACAGAATAGTCAAACGGACTCTTGAGTTATGCATGGGTTCCTACTCATATAAGAGCATTCACCGTTCCTTAATTACATTTTTCTCTACCCAGACCTAAACTTTGAGTAAACTCATCTCCAATGTCTTACCTACTCCCTCCGTCCCATATTTGTTGTCCACTTTCACTATTCACTGTACCTCAAAAAATTGGTTATATTTTTCAATGTGTAATGTTGTATATATTCAATATGGATCTTGTTTGATAGTTCTCGATGAGTACTATTAAACAAAATATTCTAAATTGTAAAAACACATTATAGATTGAGAGATATAAGTAATTGAAAAATGACACGCAAACCCGTAAATGGACAACAAATTCGGGACGGAGGAAGTATTTAACAAACCATTTTGAGTTCTACCCTTTTTCTTACCCAAACAAGGGGAGACCCAAATTCAAACCTATTTTTCTCAACACAACTTTTCACTCAAATTTTGGATGGAAAGTCTTTAAAACGCTAGATTTGGATTTTAAAAAATGAGTATATTGGAGAACATACCCAAATAAAGCTTTTGACCCAAATTTCCATCCAAATTTGAGTTGAAAAATGGGTCAGGGCGGAGATGTTCTAAGTGATGTAATTCGCCCAACTATGTCTAAACATGAATTCACCAAATTATCATTAACTCAAGTTTTTTTTTTTTTCTAATATTTTTATGGCATTTATTGCCATTTTTCCACAGTCCGCATAGGCAAATGATATAGATAGGAATATCAGAAAATACATACTATAACTTTAAGAAATGGAATATTTAGTTTTTATTATTTCCATTTTTTTATTTTGTTTTGGTTTCCTAATCTTTCCCAATTCTCATTTGCTAAAAGCAGCAGAGTGATTTTAGCAACTTGCTTTTAGCAAAATTAGTATGTGAGATAAAATTAGCTTTGAACAACTTAGCTTTTAACTAATGGAAAACATATTGGCTCTTACCAAACTTAGCTTTTAACAATTTTAGAGAAAATTGGCTTTTAGAAATTAGTGCTAAAAATGGGAAACTCGGCCAAGAAAACGTAGAACTGCATCAGCAAAGAAGGAAAATAGGCTTCCCTGCAATCTGCATCAGCAGAAAAGGAAAATACAAAGCACCCAATTGGTTTACAACAATTTCAGACATAATTATTTGACAAATGACATATTTGTAGTAAGGAACCATTTTGATTCCCTACAAATTCAACTATGTAATCACATGATTCTGTAAGCTTTACCTGCCAAATAATTGGGCTTCAAGCGTTTTCTATTAGTGAGAACAAGACAGTATTACATAGGCATCATAGCTAGCTAGCCACCAGGGGCCCAATCTCAAAAAATGAATCTTGGTGGGCCAAATGTTACTAAACCACATAGTTTTTCCACGTCCTATAAAGTGTGCTCCTAAAGTCAAAAGTACCTTAACATTCCAACTAATTGGTTTAACAACCCCACAGCAACAACAGAAAAAATTGGTTTGACAACTACTGTTTTATGAAATGATCGCAACCAAACAGTTCTCTTAATTTCTCGTTCAACAACCGGCCAGCTTATACTGCCCATGACAAGGAAGTAAATAGACATATGCACACAGTAGCACAATCTTATAAACTTATTACAACTGATTCTCCTACTTCTGCTTCGATTTCATCTTTGTTTAATGACTACAGGTTCTGGATGATGCGGCACACTGACTCTACCATTGTGCACATCTACCGGGAGGCAAATTTTGTTGCTGACAAGTTGGCAAAGCATGCATTGAGTTTGACCACCTCTAGTTTGTTCACTTCCACAGTATCCCAAGTTTTGTATCTCAATGTTTTTTGTGGGATCTACGTGGGATGGCTACTCCACGTTGTGTATATAAACAATTTTTTGCTTCCTTAAACAAAAAAAAGAAAGAAAAAAAAAGCACAATCAATTCTACAAAAGCTTGTATTGAGCTGAAGAATTAACAGTATACAATTTTTTGGTAGGAAGGGTACAATATACAAGTCCTTGAAATTTGTTCACGAACATCAAATGACGAGTCCTCTTTTTTGAATAAGTTTCTACAACGGTGGTATTTTGTTTCTTCCAATAAAGCATTACACAGATGTAATAAAGTTGCTCTTATTTTGATCACAGGCAAAGGCAGCTAGGAACAAGACAGTACGGAAAAATGATACTCCCTCCGTCCCAATTTCATAGTCCACTTTCAATTTTTAGATTCTATTTTTAATTGTCTATATCTTTCAATTTATAATATTTTTTAAGATTTCAAAAATTTTATTTAATAAAACTAATTCAGATCTATCAAATAAGATCCATATTGCATATACAAAGTGTTATATATTACAAGACAAACTTTTTTTTCATCAAGTTAGAATAGTAACATGGACTATCAATTTGGGACGGAGGGAGTATTAAGAGTAGATAGGATAGAACCTAGTCCGCAGCATCCTCACAGGGCCGTCACTGAATTTTTCGGGGCCCATATGAACTTTTTTGAATGGAACCCTTAAAATAATTCACAAATTAAAAATAAAAAATACTTTGAAAAAATTACTACAAGTATTCAAAATCATAATACCAAAATGCTGGATAATCCTTCTATTAATTTCAAATGTATTACTTAAATGTCACTATTTTTACAGTGAAAGTAGTAATTAAAGCTCTCACAGTCAAATTTTGCAACCATTTTTGTGAGCCTTTTGTTTTAAACGTTCATTTAAATTTGACCCTAAGTTTTATTGGACATTTTTCTACTAATAATTATAACTATATACATAACATACCTTACATAAAATTCAGAGGCCCAAAAAAAGAGGAAAAATTGGGGGGCCAATGCGGCTACCTGTATCCTCGGCTGCTCAAAGCCGGTCCTGAATCATCAAGATTGGTGGATTCACGAACGACCATTGGTGTGGGTGTCATCAAACTATCAAAGGGCCAACAACTTAAATAAAAGGTGTACAAGCCATCTCTTGGATATTCGATTGAGGTATAATTGTAGTGGTCCGAACAGCTACCCTGTGCTATATTCGAACCCACCACTTAGACAAAGTTAATGTTTCCCAAAATCTGAAGGCTTAAGTTTTTTTTTTTGAATAGAAGTACTTTTCTAGTACTTTTGGTTACCGCAAAGGGAAAAATCCTACTTTGCAGTATTTTTTGAACAGAAACAAGAACGACTTCATAAATGTGTCTCGTGTAATGAGTATAACAGTACAACCATACTTCATAGATTGGTTAATAAACCTTAGACTGATCTCTAAATGCCAAACTAGATTCTTATCAATGTTGAACTTCTTTGTAATACATTCTGAAAATTACAGAAAAAGAACATTTACCAACATCCCCTGGTGGCATCCGTATCCTAATTTTTAGATTTTCTGTCTCGACATATCCGTATCTTATCGAATGTGTATTGCGTATTGTATCCCAGCTTCAGAGATAACATTTACTTAGATTTGCGTTCTTGCTTCCATGCACTTCCATTACCAAAATGAAATTTTGATCCTTGTCCATTCATTCTTTTGATCAATGAGGAAGTGTACAGGCCTTCTTTTTCAAGAAAAGAATTTTTTTTTTATTTTTGGAAGATTTACATTTTATGAGAGCACATATGGTTCCTAACCTGTATGGAGGGGGAGAACATAAAGTAAAAGCCAAAACTCAGGGGGCAAGGGATTATTTCCAGACCATTCAGAAACTCCAAGTACCTTTTATCAAGTAATGCAGCAAGAACAAACCACCATCTCCATTCTATAATTACATGTTTTGATATTTAAAAAAAATTTAGCTCCTAATTCTGACTAGAAACTTATACTAGGAAAACCAGCGGCAAAGTGTTATTGAATATCTCGAATCAAAACCGATAAATATCAAACTGTCCTTGCCTGATGATTGTAAAGATAACGGCACATCTCTTATTTATGTTCTTTAGATAGGACTGCATTCAGTGCCCCTGTAACAGAGAGTGTAATAACCTGCGCATCAATGAGCAACAGTGTCAAGATTACATTTTATACTTTTCTCTCGAACTAAAACTACTACTATTACTGCTGTTACAATCCAATTTCAATTGATAGTATGGCAAGAATGTTGTCAAGGTAAATCACCCCTTACCAAACCAGGTATTAGAAACATAGGACCTCCATAATCTCCCGGCCAATGTCCATCATTCGCCTGGAGAGTTGAGTGAAAACTGAGAGCTCTTCTTAATGTAATTGTTACTTGATCCTCAGTAATATCTTCGGTATCTGTTAGCTTAACTTGTGGTAAGATTATCCTGGATGGATTATCCTTGTCAAACTACATGTTTGGAAAGGAAAAGAAAGAAGGTGCAAGTTAGTTGATAAGCTCCAGAAAGAAGATAACTTAAATTCATAATACTCCTTCCATCTTCCCTCGCATACACTTTTTTCAGTGTGGCTTTAGTCTAATCAACAATCATTCATTTTCGGGAATAATTCTTCAATCAAAAGATTTGATAATCTGTGTTTTTTGGTAATTGTTTGTCAAATCTGAGGAAACTTTCGCCTCATTTTGATGATATGAATCATTGATCTTGCAGGCCCTATATGAACATCACGCATATGAAAAAGAAACAGTTTGATCCGGTAATTGGAAAATGTCATCACATTTTTTTTTTCCTTCTTTCTTTTTCAAGACAACATAATAAAACCATGCTACGGTCACAACAATATAAATGATACACTAAATTCAGGAAATGCTAAAGTACCCCCCACTTTGTGATACGCATGAAGAATCCAAATAGTAAAACATTGTGGCATTTGACAATAGAAATTATTAAACAAGAGAAGAACCTGCGTGGCTTTTACGTATTCGTGTGCTTTCATAAGAGTTGGACCATATTCTTCAGCAAGGTCTGTTGAAATAATTGCTTGAGTAGCGAATGCAGTGACCCGTAGCTGACTTCCATTATAACCCTAAAATGGATTCATACATTCTAGATAGAGTGAATGAAGTTTCCACTAGGTAGAAGAAATGAGAACTACCACATTTTAGTAAAGTTCGACCCTCAACCCTTCACCGACAATAAACTTCAATGGAAAATGAAACTACTTCAAGGTGGTGTAGCACTATTTCAAGACCTTCATTTTCATGCCGTGTTCAGCAAGCCACGGATAATCATACAATCATGGAATATGTAACTTGAAGGCCTCCGAATTTGGATCTTCCACCCAACAGCAAAGCATATTTAGGACCTAAATTTCAAATTTCTGATTAGAGAATAAAATGTAGCAACTAGATAAGGGTGGGAATTTCAATCTTTCTTCTCATTTTATAATGTAAAACTTGAGCGAAATTTCAAACTCAAAAACTACTCAAAGCAGGAAACTAGAGATAATCATGTGTTTCCTAGAAAGAAGAAAAGAAAGAGAATGGCAGTGCAATATTGTGCAGAAAATTTTACGGAGCATATAATCTGAAATTTTAGGAAGACATCAAGGCATTAACCAATTGCGCTTAGGATCAATTTTTCCAAATCTACATGTTGCTGTTTGTGAACCTGCAAAATGGTTCTCCTGGATAAGTTGGATTTGAACATGCACCACCAAATTGGAGATAGAGTTAGAGGAAGTTTAAGATATTCGATTGGAGATCAAATTTTCAATATTTTGGGCAGACTTCTTAACAAATGGAAATCTTGATAAGGGAAAGACCGGTATTGAGAAAGAATAAAAACCTTGTTTACAGGTCCGATGCATATGTAGTGAGTATTCACATCTTCATAGTGTATGTGCTCCATCACCATACGAAGAGCTTTCTCTCTCACCTTTTTTCCCGGCTAATGCATTAAAATTGGTTCCGCAACCTTATCAAGAGATGCCCAAAGTACATCTTGTACCAGAGGATGAGGATAGTACAAATCTTCCTGCAAGAAAAAGTAAATTCTAGTCACCTAGGAAGGAACAAAACTAGAAGAAAAGAACAAACACTCAGAAGAAAAGGTACTTATGTTCCACTTCTTGTCAAGCTTTGGTATCAAACCGTATAATCTGCGAAGGTTGCAGATTGTCTAGTCAATAATGTTGGATTGTATCTCCTTAAAAATGCCTAATCAAAACAAAAAGGTGGACACATACCGTTTCTTCATATGGTAATAGCAACAAAATCTCTACCCATAGCTACAACTATGGGCGCTTTGAAAGGCTCACTAAAAGGGAAAGCCATCCTCCCCGTACGTAATAGGACCCATCTAACAAGTCAGCGTCTATGATCCATCAGTTTCAGCTGTGGAGACAACCCTTCCCTCGTGCTTCTGACATCCACCACTTATGAGTCAATGTTCGAAGTCCTAAATTTCTTAAGTATGAAGGGCTAACCTTTTGGAACCAATATGTAATGTATTCATAATGCAGCCATCGAAATAGGGATAGCAATGCTGGCTGCCAAAAAAACATGAGCTAACCAATCTGATAGTATTATTTAGAACCTCGAATGAATCATAATGCATGCACACAAAATTTCATTACGAAGGTACTCAGGAAAGTATGAGAAAAGAAAACATGGTCATTGACTACGACAATAAAACAGAGAAAGCAATCAGAAAGTAAATTCAATGTTGTTGTCCATTCCAACCTTTTACAATGGTTAGACCTCGAGTATATTCTATTCGGCTAGGATCACTGACTGTCACTTCCTTTTATTCATTGCCAGCACTCTACTAGAATTTCTAACCATTCTTAATGTCTGCATTCTTGCATTAGACATCTAAACCGCCTCTTTCATGGCAAATACGAGTTAGACAAACTAATTCTAGCGGCTCACATTTGAAAACCGTTTTGTTCACCATTATTTTGACTGTGTGGCTTAAGTTTTTGGAGAACACAAATGAAGCACTTCCAAGAAATTTTCAAACCTGTATGCACGTAACCACACACCAAGTAGAATCTAAAACCTTGGTTTTCGACTACAATATGTTAACCCTTTGTTGCATATAGGCCTTGTCATTTAGGCTTTGTTTCAAGGGCTTTAGTCCTCTGCACTATTTGTTTGCTATTCTACAAAATCTCTCATCTACCAAACAAAATATATAGTACTATATACTTTTGAACATCGGCAACTTAAAAAATGTATAAGATGCTCTATAATTATTATTATAGTAAAGGTTCTATAAGATCATATATAGCTTTTGATAGAGATGAATCATGAGTACCACATCTACAAACCTTTGCACATAGGTTGCGCGCTTGATTCCAATCTATTTTGTGACAAAGGACAGTGTAGAGCTCCTTTCTCATGTCCATAATGGCTGGCATGATTGGAACAAAAAACCTCTTCCGATATGGTAAGACATGGGTAAATAAACCAACCGGCAGGGACACCACAACCGTCCTTGCATTATGGGTATTCAGACTATAATGCGAATTAGGGTTGGAATAAATGTGGTGACTATATATACTCCCTATTGTAAAACCCTATGTACTCAGATCATCAATAAACAAACTCTCTCTCCACTCCCGTGGACGTACCCGGTTTTGGGGAACCACGTATATCTCTGTGTTGATTTTTTACTGTTTATACTCGTATATCGTGTGCGTGTGTGATTCGATCCTAACAAAGTGGTATCAGAGCTCGGGTCTGATTGAACACTCGAAGAACGATGGCTTCGAGTTCGTCTGTTACAAAGTTCGATGTGATGAAGTTCGACGGGAATGGGAATTTCGGACTATGGCAACAGAGGGTAAAGGATCTGTTGGTGCAGCAGGGATTGGTGAAGGCGTTGAAGAAGAAACCAGAGACCATGTTGGATGACGACTGGGAAGAAGTCCAGATGAAGGCGGTGAGTACTATTCATTTGTGTCTTGCAGATGAGGTTATGTATCACGTGATTGGTGATGAATCGCCGGCTGGTGTCTGGACTAAACTGGAGTCCAGATATATGTCAAAATCGTTGACGAATAAACTGTTTCTGAAGCAGAAACTGTTTGGGTTAAAGATGATCGAGGGTTCCGACCTCATTCAACATATTAATACGTTCAATCAGATTATTAGCGATCTGCTAAGGATTGAAGTGAAATTCGACGAGGAAGACTAAGCGCTGATGTTGCTGTGTTCTTTACCGGGTTCTATGGAGACTCTCGTTACAACTCTACTCTGGGGGAAAGAAACCCTAGAATTGGAGGAAGTCACGACAGCCCTGCTTGCGTACAATCAACGCAGGCAACAGACCGAGGGTATTTCGGGTGAAGGGCTGGTGGCAAAATGGGGAGAGGAACGTGGCAGAAAATCGGAAAGAGGAAGAACAGGGGCGCGTGGGAAGTCGAAGTCAAGGGGCAGGACTCCCGAGCCAAAGGAGTTTAAGTGTTACAAGTGTCACGAGACAGGACACTTCAAGAAAGACTGTCCGTACAGGAAAAAGAATGGGGGAAAGGGAACATGGAAGAAAACAGGACCATCGCAATCTGCAAACGTTGTGGAGGAGTCATCGGATGATTGTGATGGTGATATGTTGTCGGTTTCAGCAAACGTAGAGCACGTGGAAGACTCATGGATTCTGGACTCAGCATGTTCTTTTCACATGACGTCTAACAGGGACTGGTTCAACACGTACATGTCAGTGAATTGTGGTACTGTTCTGATGGGTAATGATGCATCATGTAATGTCGTTGGAATAGGTACAATAAAGATTAGGATGTCTGATGGTGTTGTGAGAACTCTTGGTGATGTTAGGCATGTTCCAGGATTAAGGAAAAATCTGATTTCGTTGGGAACCTTAGACTCTAATGGCTGTGAGTATAAAACAGGTGGTGGAGTCATGAGGGTAACGAAGGGTGCTCTGGTAATTATGAAAGCTTCTAAAGTTTGTGGGAATATCTATCGTTTGATAGAGAGTACAGTTGTAGGTGGAGTTGTTGCCACTACAGCTGAGGATACTGATGATACTTTGTTGTGGCATATGCGGTTGGGGCATATGGGAGAACGTGAGATGCTGGAATTACATAAAAGGAACCTGTTGAAAGGGGTGAAATCGTGCAAACTTGATTTCTGCAAATTCTGTGTTCTGGGAAAACAGTGTAAGGTGCAGTTTAGGCGTGCAGTGAACAAAACTAAGGGAATACTTGACTACGTGCATTCTGATGTTTGGGGGCCAGTGAGGGTAGCTTCGAAAGCGGGATCTCTGTATTTCGTGACCTTTATCGATGATTTTTCAAGGAAAGTTTGGGTGTACTTCATGGGGCACAAGTCTGAAGTTTTTGAGAAATTCAGAGTGTGGATAACTGAAGTGAAAAATCAAACAGGGAAACGAGTTAAATGCCTCAGAACTGATAATGGGAAAGAGTACAAGTATGGGCCTTTTCTAAAGTTTTGTGAGAAGCATGAGATTCAGTGGCACTGGACTGTTAGGAAGACACCACAGCAGAATGGGGTGGCAGAAAGAATGAACAGAACTATAGCAGAGAGGGCACGGTGTATCAGGTTGAATGCAGGGCTTCTGAAGAATTTCTGGGCAGAAGCAGTGAGTATGGCAGTTTTAATTATAAATAGGTCGCCGAGTACTGCTCTGGATAGTAAGGCAGCACATGAGGTGTGGACAGAGAAAGAGGTAGATTATTCACGGATGAAGATTTTTGGTTGTCCAGCCTATGTTCATGTTCCCGGTGATGAGAGGTCAAAACTTGATGCAAAGTCCAAACAGTGTATCTTTCTTGGGTATGAGAAAGGTGTGAAGGGTTACAAGCTTTGGGATCCGGAATCAAAGAAAGTGGTGATCAGTAGGGATGTGGTATTTGATGAAGCTTCTA